>CBVK0101053599.1:0-14606 GCA_900067695.1 Picea abies
TTTATGGAGGAATTGGGAAATAAGCAGGAGAACAACAGGTTGTACTGTGACAGTCAGAGTGCCATTCACCTTGCAAAGAACTTAGCCTTCATTCGAAGACTAAGCATATACAATTGAGGTACCACTTCATACGATCTGCCTTGGAAGATGGACAATTGAAGTTGGAAAAGATACACACTACCATAATCCTACAGACATGTTAACAAATAGAGTAACCAAGGAGAAACTGAGTTCTTGCTTAGTTTCAGTTGGTCTTCAAGAATGAAGATGAAGATGAGAAATTTTCCAAGTCCAAGAAGGTTCAAAGTCCAGCATATATAGCAGCGGTGGAGTTGTTGAGATCAGTCTCCAAGTGGGAGATTGTTGGTTGTGGAACCTAATTATCTTCCTGATTTAGAGGTCTTTTACTTTCAACCGTGTTTATACCCCATGAAGTATTTACACCCCATAAGTATGTACACTCTTCCATGTGGGGGAGTGCAGAGGGGGGCTACCCCCTCTGTGGGGTCCGGGGGGGCTATCCCCCTGGCTGGGGGGTCTGGGGGCAAGCGGGGGTTCGGGGGCGAAGCCCCTGAAGAAAAAATTGCCTTGTAAAAGTATATTGTAATTTCATTGTAAATTTGGACCGTTCATTATAAGGTCACAGATCTAACGATAGAGATTATGTTAGGGTTTTTTACACTAGAAGGCAACCCTCTTTTATGAGGGAAATGTATTGCGACTATGTATGTTGGCGAGTATTATATTCTGAGAGAGGAGACTGTGAGAGAAAGAAGAGGAAGTTACAACGAGTTTTTCTGTAGGTTGTATCCCTTCATTTTGCTGGATAATAATAAAGAAAGGACCTGGCAATTTCTCTAGTGAATGTAGCCCACACTGGGTGAACCACGTAAATATGTGTCTCTCTTGTATTGTGTATCTTCTGTGTTTTGTTTCCACATTTGTTTTATTTTATTTCTCCTCGATCCTGTTTTTCTAACACAAAAGAAGGATGGGAGGTGGAGACTCTGCATTGATTATAGAGCCTTAAACAAAATCATAGTCAATAACCGATACCCCATTCCCAGGATTGATGACCTTCTTGACCAACTCAAGGGGGGAAGTTATTTAGGAAGATTGACCTAAATTCTGGCTATCACCAAGTTCCCATCGAACCAATTGATGTATGGAACACAACCTTCAAATATAAATAAGGTCTCTTCAAATGGCTAGTCATGCCCTTTGGCTTAACAAATGCACCAACCACTTTCATGAGGTTGATGGATGATGTATTGAGATCCTTCACCAACTCCTTTGTGGTGGTATATTTGGATGAAATCCTCATCTTCATCAGAACGTCGGAAGAGCACATGCGACATAGTCAACAGGTTTTGAGCACTCTGCGACAACACAAGCTATATGCCAACTTGGAAAAATGCTCTTTTGGCATGAAAAGGGTCCAATACTTGGGATACATTGATGATGATCATGGGGTACATGTTTATCCAACTAAGATCCAATTCATCCGTGACTGGACAACCCTAACCACACTGACCGAGCTTCGAAGCTTCTTGGGACTAGCTAAATTCTACCGACGTTTCATGCTAGGATTCTCCCATATTAGATGGGCCCTCAACCAAGTGACCAAGGGTGGTGGCAGGGCCAAATTTGTGTGGGGAAAGGAAAAACAATGAGTATTCGAATATCTGAAGCATCGCTTGTGCTAAGCTCCAGTACTCTCCTTTCCTAATATGCAACACACTTTCAAGATTGAGACTAATGCATTTGACTATGTTGTGGGCGTAGTTCTCACTTAGCATGGTCATCCAGTGGCATGCCATAGTGAGACACTCTTAGATACTATTTGGAAATACCCCACCTATGAAAAGGAAAGACATTCCATTGTACAAGCCTATCGTCAATGGAAACATTACATTCTAGGAAAAGAGACGATCATACACATTGATCACAAGCCTCTGCAGTTCATACAAACATAGGGAAAATTGTAGAACGACCTCCATTAGAATTTCTCCACCTACTGACAGTAGTTCCATCTCAACATCAAGTATAATACATGTATCTCAAATCGTGTCGTAGTTTGCCTCAATCGACCTCCTGTGGCTGCGCTCATCACTGTGCTCCATTCTTGTGGACATGAAACATCTGAGTGGCCCCAACTTTATCAAAAAGATCCAGACTTCGCCACCACCTATCAGCTCTTGGGTGCAGGTGTGACTCTCATCGATTTTCACATTTAGGACAAACTCTTATGCCACCTGGGCCATCTCTGTGTTCCTACAATAAAGCGTGAAAAGATGATTTGGGAATCCCACTACCGTCATATGGTAGGACATTTTGGCATGGAGAAAATTGTGGTTGTTCTTCAGAAACATTTTTATTGGCCCAAACTTCAAAAAAACGTCAGCAAGTATATTAGATCTTCCACTGCCTGTGCCATTACCAAGCCAACCATCAAGAAGAAAGGATTATACACCTTGTTTCCTATTCCCTAGAAGCCTTGGTAATCCATCTCAATGGATTACATGGTTGGCCTTCCATCCCCCAAGCAAGGAAATGACTTCTTATTTGTGGTCGTTGATCAGTTTTCGAAGATGGCCATCCTCACAGCCCACAAGAAGAATATCACAGTGGAAGATACTTCCAAGCTCTTCTTTGAACAAGTGTGGTTCCACTTTGGGATACCATGAACCATCATCTCCAACCGGGACAACAGGTTCCTCAACACATTTTGGTCGAGTCTCTGGTCACTGTTGGACACTAAGCTCACAAAATCCACTTCTTTCCAGCCCCAAATAGACATCCAAAAAGATGTCATCAATTGGATGATTGTGCACATCCTGCACATGTACAATTCTAATAATCCATGTACATCAAATGAGAGTTTCCCCTATGTTCAACACAATTACAACAGGGCTCCTCATAGCTCCACCGACCATAGCCCATTTCAGGTGGGTCTGGGATTCCAACCTTTGGGACCCATTGATGTTTTACTTCCTCTTGTCACCGCATAGACAGACTCTTCCCATGATCAATATACGATCAACAAATCCACTAGATTCATTAAGAGGATTCAACACATCCTCCAACAGTTCCAAGAGATTTTGCAGAAATCCAATGATAAGTACAAGCAACGCCATGATCAACACAAGGTACCACACCAGTTTCAGGTTGGCGACAAAGTATGGTTACATTTGCAAAAGGAGCATCGCATAGGGCCCCATCGAAATCTCCGACCACTTCAGTATGGTCCTTACACTATCACCAAGGCTGTGGGTAGCAATGATTTTGAGCTCAACACTCCACCCTTCCTTGGCCTGCACCTAGTGTTCAATGTGGACCTCCTTCGACCATATTTTCCACCATTATTGGACACCTCAGAGATCGTAGAACAATTGACACCCACAGAGCTCTACCCTGACTGCATGGAACAAGCATCCATTAATAAGATAGTGTACACACAGGTCAAGGGCACTCGCCAATAGAGGATCTAACTTTATCAGGTTGTCAAGGAAGGGAAGCTCCTACACCAAGGCAAGTAGCTCACCTAGGGCCAAATCCAACAGAAGTTTCCTCACCTGATGGGGGAACTCAATGCAATGGAGAAAATTTCTTCCTAAGAGGAGAGGATTGATACAATTGGTTATTGGTGGCCACCCACTTATTCCAACTGACACCTCTTGTTCATTTTTAGTTCAACACGTTCTTCTGTACTTCTTTGTAATTGTGGGTTCTACACTTTTGGGGCTGTATGAATCCATACACATATTCCAGGTGGATATTGGTGGCCTCTCACCTAATCCAATTGGATTATTTTGTATGTTTTCATGTCAGCACATCTTGTTGTACTTTTAGGGTCGTTTTGAATACCTTAACAATGTTTTTTGTCTCACCACAGTCAAACTGTAGACAGAGTTAGATTTTGATGGTGGAATGTGTATTTCTCTGAAATACATTTCCAACAAGCTATCACGCACCTAAAACAGAGGTTGTATGCAAAAGTTACGACCCTAGGAAGTTGAGGTACCAACTTACCCATAGGGGCCCACATGAATTTTGACGTTTCACTTCCTAGGGTTAGGTTTTTGGATGTCTAGGGTTTTTGAATTCATGAGTAATATCAAAAATGCTTCTATAGCCTCATTATAATGGATTCTTCTTAGATGGATGCACATAGAGGCCACATCTCTTCTCAGAGATAACTACCACCATATGAGCAAGTGTTTCAATTTTGTAGTTTTACAGTTTCATCCTATTTCATTATTCAATAGAATATATTGTTCACTGGATATCTGTGTTATTCTTCATATCTATGTGTTTATTGTATTCAGTCTTTTAATCAATTTGTTCCGCTCCTAAATCAAGATCACATAGTTATGGGAAGCCCATACCTTTATGATAGAAATGAAATCTTCTTCATAAATGAGAACAAATACCATATCACAAAGGAGGGAGTGGAATACATTGTCAGAGCTCATAGTATGAAAACAAATACAACTCTTGTTAGTGCAAGATAGATGAAAAGACTCATAAACACTAATAAGAAATATGTACTCATTGTTGTGAGAGAAAAAGACGATGAGACATTCGATGCTTTCCAAGGATGTGAACCCTCTCACAAAGATGAAATGATTGATGTTATATCTAACTATGATGAAATCTTTCATAAACTAGTTGGATTGCCTCCCTAGAGGGAGATTCAACATGAAATACACAAGGATGATTTTAGGGGCTAAATTTCTCTCATGGGATAATTTTCCATGGTTTTTCCCAAAAAAATATTTGGTATTATAAAAATGATTCACCCAAATTATATAGGATATCATTATTTTACCTTAAAAATTGCCAAAATTTTATACAAACTATATAAAATCCTTAGAAATTTGAATATTTTTACAAAAATATTTCCAAACATTTTATAGTTGGCATATGAAGGATTAGTAAGATTCGCCAAGGTTTCTACATTTTAAAATAAATTTCCATCCTTTAAATCATTTCTGGAAATACATGTTCAACAAGATGTCCCTCTTCTAAATGTGGGCATGTACATGATGTTAGCTGTGGAAATGGAAAAAATCAAGAAGCAGGTGCATAACTTACTGGACCAAGGGGTCATCCAACCTAGCTCGTCTCCATGTGGTTCTCCAATCATGTTGGTGCCAAATAAGGATGGAACATGAAGAATGTGCATTGATTACCAAGCTCTCAACAAGATCAAAGTGAAGAACCTCTACCCCTTTCCTTGGATAGATGACTTGCTGGATTGGATGAAGAATGTAATGTACTTCACCAAGTTAGATTTGAGGAGTGGCTACCACCATGTCACATTTGAATAAGGTGACGTGTGGAAGACTTCCTTCAAAACAAAACATGGTCTTTTTGAATGGCCTGTGATGCCATTTGGTATTTGTAATGCTCCAACAACATTCATGTGAGTCATGAATGATATATTTAGGACTTTCATTGATGACTTTCTGATTGTATACTTATATGAAATTCTTGTATTCAGTAGGACCTGGAATGAACATGTAATGCATGTAAAGAGAGTATTGGATGTCCTTAGAAAGAAAATGTTGTATGTAAAATTGTCAAAGTGTGACTTTGGCAAGACCTCATTAATTTACTCAAGGGTCATATTGTAGGAGGTGGTCAACTAAAGATAGAACCCTCCAAAGATGAACTCATTGTAAATTTCCCTAATCCAACGTTAGCTACATAGATTATGAGTTTCTTAGGGGAAATCCTGTACTGGAGAAAGTTCATTGCAAACTTCTCCTACATTGCATCTCATTTGCATAATTTGACCAGTGTGAAACAAGCCTTCCAGTCACTACAACAAAACAGGCAATTAGCACCTAAAATAGCATCAAAATTTAGTATATTTTACTCCATGAATCAGACACCTTTTCTAGCACAAAACGAGGTGCAATATGGACTTTTTATAATTGCACTAGATTTAGCATCGAAATTAGCGCTAGAAAAATAACGCTAGGTTTAGTGCCAGGATTAGCGCCAGGAATAACGCTAGGTTTAGCACCAGGATTAGAACTAGGTTTAGCGTCGGGTTTAGGGCCAGGAATAGTGACAGGTTTAGCACCAGGTGTAGCACTTGGAATAGTGTGAGGTTTAGCGCCAAGAATAGCGCCAAGTGTTGCTTCTATTTTTTCTTCTAATGTGCCTTTCAATTTTTCTTCCATTTTTGTGTCTGTTTTGGCTTCCTGTTTTACATCCAATTTTTCTTCTGATATGGCTTCGAATTTTTCTTCCAATTTGGCACCAAGTTTAGCGCCAAGTGTTGCTTCCAGTTTTTCTTTTGATATTCCTTCCAATTTTGCTTCCATTTTGGCTTTTAGTTTGGCTTCCAGTTTTTCTTCTAATATGGCTTCCAATTTGGCTTCTAGTTTGGATTCTGGTTTGGATTTCAGTTTTACATCTAGCTTTTCTTCTAGTTTTACTTTCCGTTTTTCTTCCCGTTTTGGGTTCCGTTTTTTCTTCTGGTGTTGTTTCCAATTTGGCTTCCTTTCTTGCTTCTAAGAATGCTTCTTTTTTTGCTTACAGTTATTAATTTAATATGTTCTATTTCAATTTAATTAGTTAAATGTATCATGTCCCTTAAATCATTTATATGATTATACAGTAAATCATATAAATGCATTTGAAATATTTTATAGGATAACATTTATAAATAATTTTTTAGGGAAATGTACATTCATACAAATTAACAACACATTATACTTATTAAATCTCCATCAAAATAAAATCTACAACATCCAATATATATATATATATAACAAGATAATTATTATAACATGATCATCATCTATAACACTTTCAATATATAAAAATTGACGAGCAAATATTGATAAGATCATCATCATATATAACTAAAACAAGTGAAAGTAAAAAATATATGACAGTAGATCAATGTCATTTGAAAATGATACATGTCCAAACATAAGTCAAAATGATACATCATGTACAGACAATATAAATAAAAATGATAAATTATGTAAGAAAAAATGATACAAGTCAGTATGATATGTCATGTCCAAATGATATAAGTCAACATGAAACATGTCAAAATGATACAACTAAATATGGTACTGGAGGCTGTGAAAATGATACATATGATCGTAACCATAAAAAGAGGCCTTATAACAATATATAAAAAATGATCCATGATGTAGTCTATATGATCATGAATGTCATTGGTTGCTACCAACAACTGCCTCAACATCATCATCACCATCGTGATCATGATCATCATGATCCTCATCATCATTTGCATCAACAATGACATCGTTTTCATATGTATCTATTTCATCATGAGCATCATCTTCCATCCCAACATCAGACCCAACATCATGGTCTAGATCTATTTGTTGAGGATGATCTAGATCTTCTGGAAGATCCTTGTTTGTTATCCTATGGCTTACCTTTACCAATCACTAAGTCTAAATTGTCACCTATATTTGTATTATTCATTTAGGATATTAGTAATATATCCTCAAGTGATGATTAATGATTTAGTTAAGATTGCCTAGCCTAGTCATCATGCATGATTTTAGGATCTAGAGAAAATATCTCTATGAGGTGGCATCACCCATTGTACTATAAATATGTAACATTGGAGTGAATAAATAAAGTGTTTGGCTAGTAAGCCTTTTCCGCCATATTGTTGTTCTTGTCTTTATTTTATCAATTGGTATCAGAGATGGTTCTGGCTTAAATCCCTCACGGGAGAGCCGGGAAGATGTGAGAGCAGATTTTTCTATAGTGGTAGGATTAGAATGTGAATAGAGAGTTTCCGGTGTGGGTGCATTTCTGTGTGTATGATTGAGAGTAGAATAATTTGTTGTGCAAATTCCCATGTGATTTCTATGCAAATGTGAGTATTTATGTGTGAAAGAGAATTGCCTTGTGAAAAAAGGACCATTGCGTAGGAGAACTGATGAAGAAATTTTCAGCTTTGTTGTTTCGAAGTTGTTGACAATTTCTGCCACGACGTTGGCTTTGGCCCCGGTCGTGTGCTCAACGAGTTTCGATTATTCGTCTGTCATTCCCACCCGAAACCTTCTCTTTCTCCTTTTCTTATGCCAACTGGGACTTCTAGGGCACTGAAATTGCAATGCTCGCCAATGCTCAAGGTTCGAACCCTTGACCTACTTGACATTCGAAGGCTCTAGGGTTTAGAGCATAATTATCGAAATCCGTGACAGGCTGCTATTGGCCGTGTGAGATTTTGGATTTGTGGTGGTAGCGCATTTTTTTTTATGTTGATTGTGAATGCCGGTGCACGATTTCACTGAAAATATTCTCAACAAAGATCGTGGTAGGTTTCAATCCCATGGCTTGTCCATGGACAGTGAAAACTAAAAAAGAAATAGACCGCAGTGAACAGGCCTCATGAATGAAACAGATGTGAACTTGTGAGCTTCGACCTCATGACCTCATCTGGCGAAAGAAGAGAAGAAGCACGTCTTTGCATCCATGGGGAAATGTTGCATATCTGTGGAGAGGAAAAATAAATGGGCGAGCCCCACAGGTCCCAATGGTCGCAAGAGGGACAATACAGAGGGCGATGAAAAATTATCTCCAGCATAGATCGGAGATGGAATGAACTTTATTGGGCCAAATACAGACAACAATTCATGTTATGGGTGACAAAGCAACAACTCGGGAAACAATGAAAAAGGCTGGGGTTCCATCATTTTGATATCTTTGAATTTAATCTGATTTGTAGCAATTTATACTCTCCTTTTGTAGCGATAATTCAATCATAAGATGTCCGAGATCTTAATATTATTTTTAGCGATTTAACATGCCCTTTTGCAGCACCGCTATCTCCATCTCACCATCTTGATTGTCCATGTGACCTGTTGTAGACATAAGGAACTGTGTTTTTGATTCGTTCCTATTGCATGGAGATATCATTTTTTGCAAATATATTGTTGTGTTTCGATAGCATGCAAGTGTATGAATCTTAACTAATGTAGAAGGATGCATGAGGAATTTGAATTGTAGTAATTAGATCTGTGTCAATCGACCAATAGCACTAGAATTGGATTATCCTCTCACCCTCTTTCAAATCGACAAGGGATATCATAGCTCTCCATGTAATCTAGATCGGTCTCCTCAACATCTTTACTGAGCAATTTCTTCAACAATTTGCCCCACAATTTGCTCTTGAGTTTGAGATCTCCTCACAGGTGGTGTGAATGGTGGTTTACAATTTTGGACAACTTGTTTCCTTGGCAAAAGTATTACATTTAACTCATTTTCATTCCACTAATATAAAGAAGTTTCATTTTTTGAAGTGACATATAAAAGTTTTCACAAAAACATCCAACGTATTATATTTAGTGGGTGAAAGGTCAATATTTATTTTAATGTAAGAGATGTCGGAGGACATTAATAAATTCTTTGTTCTTTCATGTGTGGGAGAGATTGGGGACTTTTCATGAAAAAGAGAAACAATTTCATTTGTAACAGTTGCTAGCTAATCAATGTATGTGAGAAAGTAAAATACTTTGTATAAGTGGTCAAAAGTCTAATTGAAGGTTTGGCAATGAGATGTGATAATCAAGGCATACAACAACTTGGACTATGGTTGATCACATTGTAAGCGATGGGAAGTCTTATGAAAGGACTAAGGTAAATGTTTGAGTGCATTTAGCTTGGTATAGGTGTTTTCCAGAAGAAGGCTTGTAATTCATACACCATTGTGATCTCAAGAAAGTTTCAAAATGTATTTGAGCACGGTTATTGTAAGAGCGATACTCATAATAAAATTGAAGTCTTTTTCTCTATGTCCTAGAACCGCCCGAAATTGAATAAGGGGATCTTAGGTACACTTTGTGTTGTGTGTGATGGTAAGATTTTTATGGAATCTTTATGTCATTCTGTTTAGTGTTGACATAATCATACTTGCAATTCATCATTTAACACAACAAACATGAAGTTCAAGCTCAAATTCATGTCATTCAAGCATATGTGAAGAACATTCTCAAGCATTCAAGTCGTCAACTACATCAGTAATGGACAAATCAAAGTTTTCAAACTCAACACATCATGGAGCATTTGAAATTCAATTGTAACTTACAACAATGTTTATTGTAAGATTACTTAATCAAGATTTATTGTAACTTGCAAATTGTCCTTTTGTAAGTTTACTTGTCTTTTTGAAATCAAGTTGAGTTGAATTGAATTTCTCATAAGGTGCATTTTCTGCTGAGCTCGATACCCTAGAGTCATTTTGAGTCGTAATTGACAAGGATGAGTACTTGAAACACAAATCATTGTAAACATCAAGTTTTGGATGCATTTTCGGTAGTAACCAACATCCTCAAACTTCTTGAAAGAAAGCAAGAAAATTTCAAGAAAGCAAGTTCAAGTGAGCGTGAATAGCAAGCGAGCGTGAAGTTCAAATGAGCAATTCAAGTGAGTGAGTTGCAGATAATTTTTCTTCTGTCGAGTCAAAATTGTAATAAGGATCTACCTGCACAAGGAGACCTTTTTTAGTGTTTTAAAATGGCTCGAAGTCTCGAATTATTAGAGTTACTGAACACTCTAATAAAAACCACTGAAGACAACATAGTGACATTGAACAAAGAAACTCTTCAATCAGTGCTAACTTATTTGCAAGTGACGCAAGCTAAAGTTAGACTTCTTCAATCTCTATCACAACTATTGAATGATGAGTTGATAGATCTAAAAAATCAACAACTAGTGAATTGTTCTAAACTAGTTTTTGTTCAGAACAACCCTCTCTACGATGATAATGATGATGATGATAATGATAATAATTATGATGATGATGATGTTTTTAATCAACAACCAGTGAAAGAACAACACAGTGATACAACTTCAGAATCAATTTTAGACGAAGTTGAATCTATTCATGAACCTACATTTCAAAAGTTTTCTTTTGACTTTAGTGAAGAAACCCTTTCAATGATGCATCAACATGCAGTAAATCCACTTCCATGGATTTCAAAGCAACAGTTTCATAATACTCTTTCCAAGCCCATCATCAGACCTTGGGAAGAAATCATTTACAAAAAGAATAGAACAGGACTTGGATATGACAAGGAAGTTACCTTTCATATTCCTGATTATTCCAGACCAATCAAGTTCCAAAGTGTTGGATTCCTACAAGAAGCTTCAACTTCACTTGTTCAAGTTCAGCATTAGAATGATAAGTGCCAACATTGTAATCAAGTTGGTCACAAGGGGAATCCGTGTTTTTATCTCCATCCTTGCCAGCATTGTGGGAAGCATAACCATTCATCAGATAAATGTTCTAAGAGGAACAAACCTGGAAGATTGAAGATTCACTATGAGTGGATTGATCCTTGGAAATGGTCATCAACAACTAAGTGATTATATAAGTCTTACCAAAGAATTAAATCTCGAGTAAAGACCAATCTTGTAGCACATAACATTTTTATACTTCACATAAGTGGTCCCCTTATGGTGTAGCTTTCGAGCATGGCCCTCACGAGATGAGATAACATGTGGTTTTTTTTGCATGCCCACTTTGTGTTGTACTCAAATGGAACAAGTATGGTACTCTCTTGAGCATAGAAGGGGGGAGTACAATGATGTAACTCTCATGCACATTAAGGGGGGGAGTTCAAAATTCCAGTGACGATGGTTCATGAAACCACTTGTGGTCTCTCCTTTCAACTGAAAAAGGGGGGAACTGATGATGGAATTGAAGATGGTTGTCAGATAGAAAGTTTCGACAACAAAAAACATCAAGTATTCCATATGGGCATGAAATTTTCCAAATGGGAAACTGCGGTCCGTAGATGACATACTTTGGCAGAATTATGGTTCAATAAGTTTAAGTTGAATCATATAGATTTTGATTTTGAGAGCAATGATGTGAACATTTGGATCACATAGATGGTCATTCGACCTAGCAGAGGACAAGAGGATCCTTTTGCATTGCAGCTTGGCATTTGATTGAGTTGTCAAGCATTTTCAGAGATGTGTCAGACTAGAAGATGATTCACTTCTCTTGGTTCGCTCTCATTAGATTGGAGTTTACATTAAGTAAACAATTTGCATGCATCCTGGCTCACATGATTACATTGTGAGATTTTCCAGAGATGGTAGGCTTTGACAGGATTATGGTTCAATGACTTGCAATTGAATCATACACATTATACATTGGGATGTTGTTGGACACCTAAAAGTGTCAAGATTGGTTAGTGGTTATCCAAAAACCATCAAATACATGGTATCAATTGGTCAATGGTCATCCCAAACCACAGATTCAAAGAGTACTTCAGTGATACATTGATATTAGAGTGGTGATACTACATGTTCACCAATTAGCAGAAGACATCAGATTCTTCTAGCTAAAATACTTGCCAAAATGATCAAATTGTCAAGCAATCAGGGAATGTTCATATATTGCAGTTGTTCACTTCCATATCTCATCTCTCTTCCAGTTCATTTCAAATGAACATGTTCAGCATCCAGATTGGCGGTTTTTTAGGCAGTTCTTCATTGAGGCTCAACTTAGGAGTTTCAGTATGAAGACTTGGAATTGATACCAATTTATGTTTTATTGCTAGTATTATTGATCGGACTTGTGATTGAGGGGGGGATTGTTATCCTATGGCTTGCCTTTACCAATCACTAAGTCTAAATTGTCACCTATATTTGTATTATTCATTTAGGATATTAGTAATATATCCTCAAGTGATGACTAATGATTTAGTTAAGATTTCCTAGCCTAGTCATCATGCATAATTTTAGGATCTAGAGAAAATATCTCTATGAGGTGGCATCACCCATTGTACTATAAATATGTAACATTGGAGCGAATAAATAAAGTGTTGGATAGTAAGCCTTTTCCGCCATTTGTTGTTCTTGTCTTTATTTTATCATTGCTCTACAAAAACAAACATTTAGAATGAAAAGTTATTATTTATTTCATGCAATAATTAATTTATGTGTTATATATCTAATATTACAATATATGAAAAGAAACGATAATCATATTAAATCATACCAAAGTTCACATATGATAATAAAATATCAAATAAGTTACAGCTAATATGTCATTCCTATGATGTAAAACATTCAACAATACTAATAAATGTTAGTAAAGATCATAAAATAATGGTATGCCTAGCCTTTCCTTGACATTCCATGCCTTGCATTGACATGACTTGCCTTGACATGCCATGCCTTGCCTTGAAATTCGATGCCTTGCCTTGACATGCCATGCCTAGACTTTCCATGCCTTTCCATGTCTTTCCTTGACAAGACATGCCTTACCTTGACATGTCTTTCCTTGACAAGACATGCCTTACCTTGACATGTCTTTCCTTGACAAGACATGCCTTACCTTTACATGTCTTTCCTTGCCTTGAAATGTCATGCCTTGTATTGCATTGACATTCCATGCCTTGCCTTGAAATTCCTTGCCTTTCCTTGCCTTTCCATTCCTTTCCCTGACATGCCATGCCTTGCCTTGACATGTCATGCCTAGCCTTGTCATTCCTTGCCTTGACAAGCCATGTCTTGCCTTGACATGTCTTTCCTTGCCTTGTCTTTCCTTGACATGCCATGTCTTGCCTTGACATTCCATGACTTTCATTGACATGCCTTGCCTTGACATGCCATGCTTTTCATTGACATGCCTTTCCTTGACATGCCATGCCTTGCCTTGCCTTGGCATGCCATGCCTTGCCTTGCCTTGACATTCCATGTGTTGCATTGACATGCCATGCCTAGCCTTGCCATGCCTTTCCATGTCTTTCCTTGACAAGCCATGCCTTGCCTTGACATGTATTTCCTTGCCTTGACATGTCATTCCTTGTCTTGAAATTACTTGCCTTTACTTTCCCCGACATGCCATGCCTTGCCTTGACATGCCATGCCTAGCCTTGTCATGCCTTGCCTTGACAAGCCATGTCTTTCCTTGACATGTCTTGCCTTGCCTTGACATGCCATGTCTTTCCTTGAAATTCCTTGCATTGCCTTACCTTTCCATTCCTTTCCTTGACAAGCCATGTCTTGCCTTGCCTTGCCATTCCTTACCTTGCCAAGCCATGCCTTGCCTTGACATGTCTTTCCTTTCCTTGACAAGCCATGCCTTGCCTTGAAAATCCATTCCTTTCCTTGTCATGTTTTTTCCTTGCCTTGACATGCCATGCCTTGCCTGTCCTTGACATTTCATTCCTTTCCTTGACATTCCTTTCCTTTCCATGCCTTTCCCTGACATGCCTTTCCTTGAATTAACATGTATTTCCTTGATAGAACTTCGCTTTCATTGACATGCCTTGCCTTGACATTCCATGCCTTGCATTGACATGCCTTTCCTTGACATTCCATGCCTTGCATTAGCATGCCTTGCATTGGCATGCCTTGCATTGACATGCCTTGCCTTGACATGCCATGCCTAGCCTAGCCACAACTTGCCTAAAATTCCAAAATTCCACCAACCTATCATCATTGCTAGAACTAGTGTTATATTACAACATACTCTCCCTTGACTAAGAACTTGATTAGATGCATAGGTGTCCCTTGATGATTTATATTCAAAATGAAAACTTTGGCTCTTGATAGACTTATCCAAATTATTAAAT
>CBVK0101053604.1:0-10027 GCA_900067695.1 Picea abies
TACAAATAGAAGATTTGACACATAGTTTGAGATGGCAACTTTAAGCCCATGGAAAGTTCCTTCATCAACAACTTTCCTTATTAATATGCTAAGACATTCTACCACCAAAAGAAATAACAGTGGAGATAGGGGACATCCCTGTCGTAAGCCACAAAAATTTTTGAAGAAATTAGTGGGGGATCCATTAATTAATATCGCCATATTTATTGAGGTAATGCAGGCCATGATCTATTGAGAAATATCCCAATTGAATCCAATCTGTGTTAACAATAACCTGAGGAATTGCCAGTGTACCTTACCGTAAGCTTTTTTCAGATCCATCTTGAGAATAATGGCGCTTAAATTCTTTGTCTTAGCAGAGTGTAAGAACTCTTGTGCTATGCCAACAACATCAAAGATTAATCGATCCTTTAAGAAGCCAAATTGTTCATGAGAAATACAAACTGCTAACTTTGTTTTAATCTTTGTGGCAATAATTTTTTAAATGACTTTGTAAACAAAATTACAAAGTGCTATTGGCCTGAACACATGAAAATTATCAGGTTTATTAACTTTAGGGATAAGTGCAAAGACACTGGCATTAAGTGAGCCCAGAATTAAACTAGAAGTTATGGATTCTTCAATATCTTTGTGAAAATCTTCACCCAAGATTTCAAAAAAGGACTGGAAAAGTTCTTGAGTCCAGCCATCAGGGCTTGGACTTTTGTCTTTTGGCATCTTGAATACAGTGTCTTTAACTTCATCAATCGATACTACTTTTCCAATCTCAACACAGTCTGAGTCATTGAAGAATTTTGGCATGTGTGTTAGTACCTCGATCTGGCTTCGAGGGTCTTCAGATTCAATGGGACTGAATTGGGACTTGAAGTGCTTGAAAGCCATCTATTTAATTTATGAATCAGAGGAATGTAGGATTCATGATTCATCTTCAATATCCCATATTGTATTTTGTGATATCCTCATAGTGGTGTATTTATGGAAAAATTTAGTATTTTTGTCTCCACTACTGAGCCAAATAGCTCTACTTCTGAGTCGCCAAGGACAATACATATTAAATTACATCAATCATCAATCAATCAATCCTTTGGCATTAATCAATCACTTGGCATCGATCAATTACATCAACCAATCAAACCATTGGCATCGATGACAACATGATCCAACAGTTGTGCCTTACCCCAATGAAATCTCTTTCCTTTGTCGATCAAGGTGTGCAATGGTGTTGCTAATTTGGAAAAGTTTAAAATGAACTTTCTCATGTATTAGGATTCTCCCATGAAACAAATCTAAATGGTAACACACATGCCTTCCTCCTTGCATGAGTATTGCTCCTAATTCATACCCACTAGCATATATCTCTAGCTCAAAAGTCACTGCAAATTTGGCATGGCTAACATCAGAGCATCACTGATATTCTTATTCAAGTATTCAAGTTCTTGTTGTTGTGCCTTACCCCAATGAAATCTATTTCTTTTGGTGATCAAGGTGTGCAATGATGTTTCTACTTTTGAAAAGTTTAAAATGAACTTTCTTAGATATTGGGATTCTCCCATGAAGCAACTCTGAATGGTAACACATAGGCCTTCCTTCTTGCATGAGTGTTGCTCCTAATGCATACCCACTAGCATATATCTCTAGCTCAAAAGGTCACAACAAATTTTGCATGGATAACATCAAATCATCACTGATATTCTTCTTTAGGTATTCGAATTCTTGTTGTTGCGCCTTACCCCAATGAAATCTCTTTCCTTTGGCGATCAAGGTGTGCAATGGTGTTTTTACTTTGGAAAAGTTTAAAATGAACTTTCTCAAGTATTGGGCTTCTCCCATGAAACTCCTGACCTCTGTTACATTGGTGGGAATAGGCCATTGGGTGATGGATGCAATCTTCTCTGGATCCACTCTTAACTCTCCTCCATTGATCACATGTCCAATATATATGAAGGACATCTTCATGAACTCCCTTAAGGTCTCTAGTACATGTGTCACATGTGAGAAGTGATCTTGCCACATACTATTGAAGATTAATATGCCATCCATATACACTATTACAAATGAGTCAATGAAATGGCATAACACATCATTCATCAATCTCATGAAAGTTGTAGGTGCATTACATAAATCAAAAGGCATTACTAACCACTCATACAAACCTTGTCTCATTTTGAACATTGAATTTCACATGATTTCCAGTTTGATCTAATGGGAACTTGATTTGAGGTCCATATTGGTGAAGAATTTGGCTTGTTGCAACTGATCCAATAAGTCATCAATCATTGGCATAGGATATCTAGTCTTAATGGTGATTTTGTTCCAAGCACGATAGTCAATGTACATTATCTATATTTCATCATTCTTTAGCACCATCATTATGGGTGAGCCACATGGTGATGTACTAGGTCTGATGACTCCCTACTCCAACAATTGTTGCAACTACTTCTTCATTTCATTTGCTTCAATGATGGACTACTTATAGAACCCAATGTTAGGCAGTGGTGACTACAACAACAACTAAATTTCGTGATTTTCTCTACTCCAGAAGATTACATCTATCACATACAAGTATCAATTAGTTGTTGTAGTTGTTGGCATTGCTTGCCACTACATCCTTCTAAGGATGCCTTAATCTCCAACTTACTTTCTTCTCCTTGTTACTTTCCTTCTCTCAAAAATAGCAAGACAAACATCTTTGTGTTGCCCATGATTCTTCTATATTGATAAGCACTAATCAAAGAGAATTTAGCTTTGTCCTTATGTGAATTTTTGCAATATGCCTTTCCATCCTTGAATAGCCTATACCGGTTTTCTCTCCTCTTGAAATGACGTCTCTCACATACAAGTATGGGCTTCCCAAGATGACTCCACATATGTCCAATGGAACCATATATGCAACCACTTCATCTACAAAGTTTTGGTTGATGAAAAAATTGAATTTGCATTATTTGTTCACTTTCAATTCCACATCTTTCCTTACCCAACCTAGGGAGTATGGTTGTGGATGATCTTGTGTCTCTATCCCAAACTTCTCAACCAATTGTTCAGATACCATGTTGGACTATGAATCAGGATCAAAGAAGCAATCCACCTTTCTTTGTTTCAAGTTTAATGCAGAACAATTTGACCATCTCCTTCTCCTCCTTATGATTGCAACCAACCAATGCCACCTCTTTTTGAATATTAGTGCAACTAATCTTCCCTTCAAGCCTAAGGTGTTGTCCACCCTTTTTTCAATATTCACTATTATCAATGTCTTCTCATTCTTTCTCTAGAAATGTTTGGGGTGCTTCTCCAGGTGCAATTTCCAAAAATCCTCCTCATTGTGCCCCTTTCAATCACAACCCTTGCATTGCTTTCTGGAAGGTTTTGCTTCCTGTGTTGTTTCCACAATCTTCTTCTCATTCCACTTCTTCTTGTTTTTCTGCTATTCTTATGGTTTTGTTTTCTTGTGTGTGCTTGACTGCTTATTCTTCTTGTCTCCCTCGAGGTACTATGCTTGAACACTGGCCTCATCAATTGTCTTTATTCTAAATAGAATTAGTTGACACCAAATTTGAGGTAGTAATGCTCCCAAGTACTTGATCAACATATTTGAACTTTTGAGAGAGACTCTTAGTTGAATAAATCTCTTCCTGAACTCTGTGGTAAACTCCTGCACCAATTTTCCTTTCCTCTACATGAAGTAATGCCATAAAATATGTTGGTGCTCCTCATATTCGATTGGGTAAAATTGGGATTTGATCATGTTCTTGAACAACTCTCAATTGGTCACTAGTGACTCATTGTCTAGTGCTCTTTTTGCTACATCACTCTCCCACTATGCCAAAGCATGGCCTTCAAGCTTCAACCAAGAAAATGCAATTTTGTTTCCCAATTACTTCATGCATGTTGAAGTATACCTCAATTTGTTGTAGCCACTGGTTCAATTTGATGAAATCAACTTCCCTGACATATGGATTGATGTCCACCTTGGCATCCACACAGAAAGGTACCTATGTCTTGTTATAGCCACATTCACCCATTTATATCTCAGTCTTGCACTATCTCTAGCTTCTTTTCATCTTTATTGGGGTCCTCATGACAAGCCTCTATTGAGGGTGTTTCTATAGCCTTTGCTGCCAATGGTTGCGACACCATCAATGCTAGCATGGAAAGGCTCTGCTCAATTCAATCCAACCCAACCCTAAGATCTTCTTCCTCTTCTTCTTCATAATGTTCCTCTGCCATTCTTGGTTCCCTACTTTTCTCTAGCCACGGAAACAACTCATGTCCACTTCTCATATAGTCACTACGAGAACTTACCATACAAGTCTCACTAGGTGTTTTCAAACTCAGGATATGATACCATCTAATCTATAAATGGTAGGCTTATAGCCTGTCCATTTCACCAACATAGAATACTGAGCAATAAGAGAATGTCCTTTTTATTTCTTCAAGTGCTTCCAAGAAAGAGACACTGCCATTAGTTATAACTTAGATTAGAAACTTGTGTCTATTATTGCTATGTAAGTTTGAAACAAAACCTTAGGTGATGATTTTGATCTAGCCTATATAATCACTTCAAAGAAATGATCATAACTCTTTAACAAAGAATGGCTCTTAAATTCCCACCCAAATTAAAAGTAATGAGTGCACTCCTTTTTCCAACCAGCACATACATATCAATAACCCGACACTCTCAATTAAACAATGCATGTGGTTTCAAAGTTAAGATTTAGATGATGCACTTTGGTGGTTCATATCAAGCATAAAGAATATTATAAAGAAAATACTATCCACCTAAGACCCACTCCAACCAACCAAAGACAAACTATCATGCAAACCAAGACCAAGGGTGAAATTCTAAATCACATCATTCAATGAAAGGAGTCATGGAACTAGTGAGGGAGTTTTGTGACTTGTTGTAGAGTGAGTGAGAGCTTGGAAGTCTGTACAACCCATGGAGGAGAGCCGTCACTCAACCAATGATTGGATAGGAACAAATGACTTGTGGGAGAGTGATAAACACCAGCCAACGACCCAGTTTTGATCTAGAGCATTTGTGCACATTATAAGGAAGGTCATATAGATTATGGGGATGTAATTCACTTAATCATGGATGAAATTGCAAACCAGAGAGGGAGTATGACCCAATAGGATGGAGAAAACATTGACCAACATAAGAAATTAATATCGAGTGAGAGGGCGACCTGCAGGAAAGAGAAATACATCAACAACTTTGAGGAAAATTTTTGCAACTCCTACTTAATTTGCAACAACTCTGGAATGGGAGCCATTGATTTCCCATCTCCAAAATCACCCAACGATGGAGGACATAAAGCTATAGGGATAGGTAATAGCCACTAAAAAACTGCAAAATGAAGAAAAACCTCCACACTACAAAGATAACTAAGTTCTTAGCTCAATAACTAACACAACAATTAATGAAATTCTTTATTAAAACACTACAATAGCTTCAATAGACTGAAAATGCAAGCTAACACAACAACACACACACAACACATAAAGTAAAATCAATGCACATGGAGACCTTATTTACCTTGAAAACCCAAATGGGAAAACCAACATTCGATTAGCTTAGATCAGACTATTTATTATGCATCAACAGGCATGTTACATGCTCTATGGTTCATCTCTATGCTCCTCAATAAAGTTTGGGAAACATTCCTCTTCATTCTCAGCCAAAGAACCCCTCTTCCCTCTCAAGGAAAAAAGAAATAGGAGGTTGGCTTAGTTGGGGCAATAGCTGGAAGGTCAAGTGTCCCCAACCTTTCAACTTCCCCCAAGCTAGTTTCTCCTCCTTTTTTTTGTCTTTTTGTACATAGGGGAAGATGTCTTATGAGAGTTTTATTTTTTTCATATATGTTTTTCTTTACAATAATATTCCTCCTTGACTTTACAACTTATGTGCTTGCCTTGCGATTTAATTGAATGTAGGGGTGGACACCAATCATGATGGCATGGGGCCCTACACGCCAATAAGCCAATCTCCTTCATCATCCATAACCTCAAAACTTGCTAGTGTCAATCATCATAAAGGCTCTGCCATAACCATTTGTTATTGTTTAGATTCAATTAAAATCAATACTAATGAATTGCCTCAAGAAATGTTATATTGTGAAACAAATTTTGTTTTAAGCTACAAATAATAGTTTGTTTCATAAATAGAATTAATAGTACACATAATTATACTAGAAAATTTGGCCAAATCAATTCAAGATGTCTGACATTTAGGTATAAATACATGGAATTGGTTCAATTCCTATTACAGTGGTCTACCCCAAAACTCCCTCATGTCAAAGTAGTTAACATAATAATATAAAACAAATTCAACATATAATTTTTGTAGGGAATATAACATGGAACCTCACTAATATTATTGAGAAATTCATAAATACCGTATACAATATCTCCTTCTAATATTGGGAGATTCATTAAATACCCTATACACTATCTCCATGCTGTAGTCACTAAAGAGATGAAATGTACACCAATCCATGCAAATATTGAGAGATTCATAATACCTTATACAATATTTCCATCCAATGGTCATCCAATGGTCAATAAAGAGATGAAATGTACACCAATCCATGTAAATAAATACCTTAGTGATTAGATGATCCAATGATCACTAAAGAGATTAAATGTACACCAATCCATACAAATATTGGGAGATTCATTAAATACCCTCCATAATATCTCCATCCAAGATAAAATGTACACCAATCCATGCAAATGCATACCTTACTGATTAGAGGATGATGAAATGTACACCAATCCATGCAAATGCATACCTTACTGATTGGAGGATGGTTACAAGTGCTAAACATTTTTTCATGAGACTTTTTTTTATATGCAAATTTGTGATGTGGTTGTAATTTTAAACTAGATTGACATTATTCAATACATTTAGAGCTATATAAAATCAAACTTTTTAGACGAACAATATCCACATTGCATTGAATAAGGTAGTGTACCCAACATTCAATGATGCTTCAATGATGCTTAAGGGTATTAGGCGAACAATATCCACACAGCTCACAACATTCAATAATGCTTAAAAATATTAGGTGAACAATATCCACACTGCTAGACAACATTTAATAAAGGTAGTGTACAGGAATTACTTTCAAATCCTATAACCTATACATCACCAATTGCTTTCAGATCCCACGACCTATACATCACCCCCCGCAACATTCAATGATGCTTAAGTGTGATATTGCTAGCCTTGGCATTGTGCTTGGCCAATTGATGCAATAACGGTCTGTCTCCTGTAATGATGCATCATCCAGGATGAATCGAACAGTATCGCACTCATCGTGATTCGCGAGAAGATATGCAACGTACAACATTGGATTGGGTTGAATATAATTGCGACTTGGATTTGTTGGACGATGGACTTATCTTCCCTGTTCACTGCCGCGTGTGAAATACGTGTCAATAAACGGTTCTTTGTATTGTAGTGTAAATCGGAGACTACTCTGAAGAAGCGTAGCTGCAGACAGGTGCGCCGTTTCAACAACGTGGTGGCAGCCTGGTACTAGTTTATTTTCAGATTTTTCTGTTTGCAATCCCTCACAGCAGTTGTGGAACCAAACAGAGGATATACATTCCTAATATAACACAGCACAGCAGAGCAGAAGAAAGAACAATAAAAAGAGGAACGGACCAGTACAGCCGCAGAGAAATAAGAAAAAGAGGAACAGACCTTGAAGTTCATTTGCCTAGTTTTCTTCTTCACGATTATAAGCTCAGGAAGCATGGGAATGTTTTGGACAATTGTATCTCATTTGCAGTCGCTAACAGGGTATGCAGTTGCTTTTGCTTTTTAATTCAGAGTTTACATCTTTGATAAGGAGGTGTTTTGATATTAATTTTCATATTTTGCAGACCGGGACTGATGCTTTTGTATCCATTGTAAGTGTTGTGTTCTTTGTTGAATTAATTTTGTAATCATCTGGCAAAAAATTAAGACTTTATTTAGAAATAAAAGAAAGAATCTGTCCATGCCAATCTCAGGTATGCCTCTATAAGAGCAATTGAAAGCCCATCAAAAGTAGATGATGAACAGTGGCTTACATACTGGATACTCTACTCTTTTCTAACCCTTGTAGAAATGGCAGCAGCAACACTATTTTCATGGTAAGTTAATTAGCAGTAGATGGCTGATTCTCTTTTGGACTTAATAATTTGTTCTTCATGTTTTATATTCTTGTTTGCCCATGATGGAGGTATAGCTGCATAGACTGATGGGCTGGTTTTGATTGTCAGAGGACCTATAGCTGCATAATCTGATGGGCTGGTTTTGATTGTCAGGATACCGTTTTGGCACCCTGTAAAGCTGGCTTTTATAGCGTGGTTAGTTCTGCCCCAGTTTAGAGGGGCATCCTTCATTTATCAGAGGCTTGTGAGGGCACAGTTGATCAAGTACAGGCAGTGGCTTGACAAGGACAATTTAGGGGCTGGGGGTAGTGAGAATCAAAGGAAGCTCCTACAGGATATCCAGAGTCCCAAGGCAAAAGCCACAGTGGAACATTTCATCTCTGAAAATGGGCAAGATGCATTTGACATCATTTTTGAAGCAGTAAGTAACTGCATTTTTCCTTCATGGTATTTTATTGGCTCCATATAACAATCATCCTCTGATTCATATCTATGTTTCCATTTGTGATTTTCCTGCAGGCCATGCATGAAGCTCAAAAGACTGACTAACAATATACTGATCAGTCATAATGTATGGAATTGAAATAATGATTCTCTCACTTGCATAGAGTATGCTCTGCCCAGATCAGTAGAGTGGAGTATATATATTGTGGGCACTGAGTGTATATAAGAGATTAGTTCGTAATGAAGATGAAGCAGCACCAGTGCGAATGGGATGTTTCACACACATCCTGTAAATGGAAAAAGATGTCATGATTTTCATAACAGAAATTTAGAAAGTGGACAATAAGAAAATGTCATTGTTATTGTGTGAGCTTCAAGTAGAAATACAATTCCATCTTATACCATACCAGTATGTGTATGTTTTTTGGAATAATTTTGGCATTGATTTGGATTAATTGAATTTATGAGATTGGAGGCTCTTATAACGATGAGACAGAAATGATGAGACATTGTGTCTGTGTGTTTTGAATAATTTTGGCATTGATTTGGATTTATTGAATTTATGGGCTTGGAGATTACTATAATAACATTTTGGCATTGATTTGGATTTATTGAATTTATGGGCTTGGAGATTATTATAATAACAGATTTAGTTATATTATTCTATATATAGAACTTGGGAAGTTCATATTTTTTAAACCCAGTGATGAATGATGTGGCCTTCTTGTAAATGGTCAATGTTTTGGTACTGAAGTTCACAGCATGCATACGAATAATTTTTTATTTACCTTGGTTTATGGTATAACTTCAGCCTATTATTCGCTTTCTTCTTCTTATATTTTTGGATTTTTATAACAGTAGAAGAGAGAATTATTTAGGACTATAAAATAGCATAGACTATTAAAAATTCATGAATGTTATATAAAAAATGAGCCCATAAATCACTACTCAGATGAAAATGACAAAAGTGCAACATTTATATTTTGTGCCCTGTACCCTCCCTCAGATTTCTTGCACATTCAAGACTACAAAATTTAATTTAATTATAACTTTCTTACAATTCTGAACATTCAAGACTGCAATATTTAATTATAACTCTGAACATTCAAGACTGCAAAATTTAATTATAATTCAATTTAATTATAACTTTCTTACACTTCTGAACATTCAAGACTACAATATTAATTATAACTCTGAATATTCAAGACTGCAAAATTTAATTATAACTGCGTTTATTTTCGGTAGATTGAAGTGTGTGAGATGTTCAAATTCAAATATCGTTTGACATCTAATACTGTGATCTAAATGTTCTTTGAAAACATTAAAACGTTTGGCTTCTTCAAATCTGTTTATATTGAGGTCTTAAAACATTTGTCTTCATATTTTTTATTTATATATATCAGCTTTGTCTTCATATTTT
>CBVK0101053617.1:0-12889 GCA_900067695.1 Picea abies
ATCAATCTTGCGGTCCAAAACCCATGACTAGGGTTGACATCAATGACTACAACCAATCTTCCAACAGTTTCAAGACCTGTAGGTCAGTTGGATGGTTATATTTTATACTTCATTAGAAATCTTTTTTTTCTCCCCTTCTTCTGTTATGATATGCGATTCTTTCACGATTAAAGCCTCATATTCTTCAACAACGTTACTTTGTTATTATTTTAATATTATCAAATTACTTCAAGTACACGAAACAACCTTTACTGTTATTATGTTATTATTTTGAGTTCCAAAATAACTTTTATTTTTCATCCCACTAAACTGAAGTAACAAATTTAAAAAATATATATATTTCAATAAAATTTTACTCCTCATGACTGTCCCAAATAATAGACAGCCTAACATAGAACATGGCCTTCAAGATCAAACTAGTATTGCTTTGAACTTATTTAATACTATCCCGCAAACAAAAACTATACGGGTCGAATTAGAATGCTCGTGGGCAGTTATCGCGAGAGATATCAACATCCAAGAACAATGGGAAGCTTGACAGAGACAGTTGGGAAACCAACTCTGATTTTCCCTTCACGTTTGATTCTCACCTCTTAATTCTTGTTATCTTTTCGGATGCCTTGACGGTATACTTTAGAGCCTTAAAGTATAAACTCAGGAACAATAGTCCCCATTTTAGGATAGTCCTTTCTCTTATGGCTTAGTTGACTATCCCTTGGAGGTCATTACGCTAATCCCAAATAGGTCATTTATGGCTAAGATAGGTATGTGAGGTTCTTTGGATGGGTCTACTAGAACACATTCCCTAGAGAACATCTAGGATTTTTCACTTCACTCTATTTAAAGGTGTTTCACATGTTGTAAAAGTTGTCATACCTATGGGAGCACACATATATTATGCTTCAGCATGGATCCCTTTTATGTATTTGTCACACTTTGGTCATGGACTCTTAGATATGACTCCACAGTTCTTCATAAAAACATATGGTTCTTGATGCAGTTTCATAGATCTCAAGGTAGTTCATGGATCCCAAGGCACTAGTCACATCACACAAGACATTTTTGGGGTTACTTCTACATGCATGGTTTCGTTCTTAACATGTCATTTCCTATATCCTTGAGTTCTCTCTTCCTTCATCCATTTGGAGACATCTTTTCACTTGATTTGAGGGCCAAACCCTTTGGAGGACCATTCTACTAGTCATTTTGGCATGTGTGGACACCTTTTGAGTTGGAGAGAGTCCTTCCATAGTTTGTGGAGGTTTCTTCCAAAATGCGAGGACATTGCTTCACCTTGGATACTTCACATGTGGATTTTGGAGCTTATTTGGAGGAGCCACCCTTTCTTGTAGACCTCATTTACCCCACATGTGTGGTAATTCCATGCTTTAAGGACAGATGTTGGCATCTTGTTGGTCTTTTCTTCATTGGAGGAGAATCTTACCATGTTTTGAGGATCTCTCCTTGCATTTGGGAGAGACATTGAGGATTTTTGGACCCTAGTCTACCTCTCTTGTTGGATGACCTCCTCTCTTGGAGGAATTATTGTACATATGGCAGATCTTTTAATGTATTTTTGTGTAGTCCCTTTTAGTTAATTAGAAGACAAGTCAATCTTGTAGTTCTCCTAGGATATATCTACGGAGTTAGAAAATAATATTGAATTAGAAGGATGATGAATCCTCCTATATAAATAGAGGCTCCTCCTCTCATTCCATTTTTTTGTTTTTGTTGTCTACTTCTTTGAGACTACAATTTTGTTGAATATCTACCTATTGAGGTGTTGATGTCAATTATTGGAGCTATTATCTCTTTGTCCATTTTGGTGTATTAAATATTTGTTGTGTTTTCTTAAGACTACTACGAGCTTTCAAGACCATTCCATTTGAAGGGTAAAACTACCACTTGGAGGGAATATGTTTTCAAGGGAAATCCCATTTCTTCTTCCTTTGATAGTTTGGTATAAAGTGCTAAATTCCTCGTTTTTTTTTTCCTTTCGATCCCTTGCAAGGATATTTAGTATTTTTATCAACCTATAGTTTCTCTTTTTGGTGAAGATGCTTCCTTTGTGAACCCCTTCTTGTAGGGCCTTGATCTACATACCTTATCTTGATTAAATAGGAGACTAATTTACCCTTACTATTCTAGTCTCTTAACCCTAATCTGTTAAGATAATATAGACCAATTCTAAGAGGGGAATACTTCTTGACCCCAAAGGCCTAGTTGAAATAAGACACTTGTCTTCTCCCAACAACCAACCATAAAACCCCAAAATTTAAATATTTTATTTTGTTTAGAAAGAAATCTAACTGAAAATCAAAGAAAAATCATAATTTGGATTTATTTCCTAGTGTAGTGCAAAGTTCATTGTTTATTCTATTTTATAGACTAATTTATCAAGGGTATGTGCTTCGTCTCTTATCTCTAAACTCTAAACAAGAAAATTAGCCCAATAGTTTTGTGCATCGAGGATTTATTTATTTGTTTTGGGTTGGTTTTAAGGCTTTCTCACATCTAGAAATTGCATAGCATAAATAAATATCAGATTTGAGGAAACCTTAGAACTAGGTTTTATGCTTAAAAGTTCATTTACATATAGACCTAGCTTCTATTTCATTAACTAGAATATTGCTACAAATTTATCTTACATCTCTAGTGGTGAATTTCATCTCCAAGCTATTTCTAGTTGAATATCATTTATTTGGAGATTGTTTGGGTAAATTATAGTGCTAATGTAATGTCCCCTTCCAATTGATCATGATGGAGGATGACTTAGTAGCCTATATGACTCTCGTAGGCTATAGTCAACAGAAAAAAGGAGTCACGAGGATTTATTTAGTGTCACTGGGTTAAAATATGAAAAAATCCTAAAGTGACATTAAATAAAAATAAAATAATTAATTACTTAAACAGTAAAAGGTGATTTTTAATGTTTAAGTGAATATTGGAGGGAAAATAAGGTAAGGGTTTGATTTGGTCAAAAAGGGAAAGATCTGGAGGGCTTGGAGGAAGAATAAAAGGAGGTATATCCCTCCACTTCATTATGATGATTTGATCTCTTATCTGAATGCTCTTGAGAGCCAATTTTTCGTTAGGTTTTTGCAAAATCCTTTCATCATTGGTCTAATTTCGGTGGTGCAACATCCACCCTAGTTGGACATAATGAAACTCCATCTGGGGTTTTCTATGGGAGCTCATCTTGTGATTTGTTTTCAGTTTGAGAGACAATGACTTATCTAGCAGAAATGTGGAGCTATTTTGAGGGGTGATTCTCCTTCTTTTTACCAGGACAAGATATCATAGATGCACCGAGTGGTTTGGAGGGTCATTGGTATTTTTCTAGAGGTGTTATACCCATTCTTTAGCAGGTCATGTAAACAGAGAGAATCATGGAGGGTTTCTAAAGAGGGATTGATTCCCTCTTTTGTTGAGACAGAGGTGTAGAGGGAGTCATGAAGCTTCCATGCTAGTCGTGAGGGTTCTGGGAAAATCCATGTCAATTAGGAGGTCGTTTGGGGGTTGTATTGGAGAGTTGCACCCATTATTTGTTGGACAATGTGACCCAAGGGAACTGTAGAGGTAATATGAGATGGGTCAAGCCCTTTATTTAATAGATCATGTGGCTGGAAGGAACCGTAATGCCTCATGAAGGACTAGATTATCTTGGTAGAGTATTTTGCAGAGGATTCATCCATTCTGAAGAGACTTTGGCATTGTTTCCAAGTTTTGTTTTCATTGTGTGTGTGTTTCCAATATTATGTAGTTGTTGTAGCAGCCATTAGATAGATTATTGTATTATGTATCCCTTCCATAATAAAAGTGCAAGTATTTCCTCTTCCATGTTATGTGTCTATGCAATATTTTTTATAGTAACAGGATTACATGCAATATGTTGTGGGAAATATATTAACCAAGTTTTTTATAGTAACAGGAATACATGCAATATGTTGTGGGAAATATATTAACTAAGTTGTGGCATCATAACACATACAACTATTTGAAGAATTTACTTAACCAGAGATACATAATTTACACAACAAACCATTAACATCATAGTCCAGCCATATTGGGGATATTACAACTAATGTTGGATAACCTAAGTGGGAATTCACTCTTTCTTCCAAGTTCTCATTACCTCATTGATATATCTATTATAAGTTGGATTCTAACATATTCAAGTCATTTATTTGTTGCATATCTCAAGGCCTAGCTAAAACGTCCAAGACGTCTTGCATATAAGTGCAAAATATGATGGTTTATTCTTCACTCTAAATATGATATTCTGCATTTATTCATGATTAAAACAAATTTAAAAGCATGGGACAACCTTAATCTAGTCTCTATTTCAACATATGATTGATTGGCACCTAAATCACACATTGCACCATCAATTCATGCTAGTTGATTTCATTCATAGTGCTCTAAAGTAGCTTAAAAGTGGTTTATGTCAAGTCGTCTCTTCTAAGTTTCATTTATTGGAATGGTAATCATCTCAATGTAAATTTGAAGTTGTATTTGTTGTACATATTTCATAAGATTTACCACACACGTCCATTAGCTCCTAACTATTTTCTCTTCAGTGGATAATTTTTGATTTATGCTATTATTATTGGATTGTTATCTCAAGTCATTTAATCACTTGTTTGGAATCCTTGTACTTTGCATTGTCATACATATTGTGGATTCTTTGAAGTAAATAATAAGCTTGCATGTATTAATTCACTCAATATGTCTACTCATACATCTACCATTGGTAGATAGGGATACCCCCCTTGGCATTGTGAGCTCGCCAAAAGTGAAAGAGATATTGTAATCAGGTGACATTGATATAAGTTCCATCTTATTTCCCCAAAGTATTACTTGTGATTGGACTTTCCACTAAAGTGCTAATTAATATATATATATATATATATATATATATATATATATAACATTTAATAAAATTCATAAATAAAATAAATTTGTATTAATTTTATTCAAATACAAATACAAAATCATTTATAATTTTTTCATAATTATTGCTATTACATTTAAATAACATGTATTTTAAAAAAATTTAATTAAATATAAATTTTAATCAAATTTTTTTATTATAAATTTATTAAAATAATTATTAAAAATATAAAACCTAAACTCAAAAGACCAACTTAAATAATATATAAAATATCACTTAAATAACATATAGAATCTCACTTAAATAACATATATCTCAATAAAATGGAATTACATATTTCAATAAAATAAAATTGAGTATAGATTCTAATCAGTTTTATTAGAATAATGAAAAAACCCTCTCCCTACATTGCAACTAACCAGAATGAAAATTCAAGTTAATCTTCAGTTTAACTCTATTTTTAGGTAAGTGGTAAGTTGAGTTTCTTCAACTCTATTTTTGGTTGAGTGGATTACTTAATTTTAATTGAGTGGATTACTTAAGTAACATACTTAATCCACTCTATTTTAAGTTGAGTTTAACTTTATTTTTGGGTAAGTGGTAAGTTGAGTTTTTTCAACTCTATTTTTTGGTTGATTGGATTATTTAGGTGATGTAGTATAATTTACAAAAGAGTTTTATTATAAATTATTGATGAGAATTGGGTTTTAAGCATATGATTAATTCATATGAAAAAATGAAAAATAAAGTATTTAAATTGTTTAAAAAATTGTTTTATAAAAATGTAATTTTTCTATATTGATTTTTTTTAAATATTTTAAATATTTATTTTTTAAGTAAAAAAGTATTGTATTATTTGCTATGCAATTTCACATATAAATATATAGTCTTCTAACATTTAAGTATTTATGAAAGGAAATTCACCTAGTTCAACCATCATTTAATTTTGGAATTTCCTCAAAGGGTCAAAAAGTAATATAGTAGTTGATTAAGGGGTACATTCACTACGATCTAGATTTTCCATCACAATATCTACCCTACTGCGAGTTAGAATAATAAAAAAGAAACCAAAATAGTACCAGTGGCTAAAACCATTATTAAACATTAGGCGAAACCTGATCATTCTGAGAAGAAGGTTGGTTGCTCATCTACAAAGGAATGGGGACGTGCAACAAGATAGCATCCTAGGTGGACAATTCTAAAGTTGAACGCTGGAGATTCGTGCTTGCATGAAAATCCACTAGCCGGGAGATGCGTTGGTTCAAAATTTCCATGATAAATTTCAAATCTGCCACCTCACGACGAACTTCGAAGACTAGTTGCATGAGCTCTTCCTTTGAGAAATAATGGCACAAAGTAGAGTGTGCAGATTGAAATTATTTGAACCGACAAGAGAGGATCCCAAGGGAGAGAATGCATCTTGTATGTTAGCTAAGCCAATAGGAGAAGCATTGTGAATTGGGGAGACGGGGGAAGGCCAACTTCCGCCACCCATGGCTTCATAGTCCACTTCGTACCACTCAACTTTACATCCCCATATCATAGCAACCTCCTACATGTTCAATGGTCTCTACCCATCTCCATTGTGGAATGGTGAATCTGCAGTCACTCGCTCAGGGAAATTGGAAGAGATCATTGCTTCTACCTTCTTCCTATCCATCATTCCACTCAAATTACCACCCCGACATGATATCCCTCTCTCTCAAATTATCGACATTATGCTAGCAAGGAACCAACGATACCTATGAAGGCGAGAATCGGTATTCCCAACCCGAACCTATGAATATAAATGAAGGTACCAGCCAGAGGGTGCCAAACGCATATAAAACCTCCTCCCAACATCAATGGATTCCTTCCCATGTAACAAGGCGATGAATGCAGAGTTATTAACACCATAATTGAAGTCCAAGCAAAGTAGTTTCCCATCATATCCACTGTACCAGCATCCATATGCCTCTCGATACTCTCACGCTCCAAGAGATAGGGATCATTAGTACTCCAACTATCAACAAGACATAGAGCATTTATCATGTTCCTGCAAGGAGGTTTGAGCTTCCATGTGGCATGACAACCCCCTTCCATCTACATAGGATAATTGTCATACCGACACCCCATCCGAGGGTTAAATATTTTAAATAAATTTGGTTTTAGTTTTATTTAAATATTTGTGAGTTTTGTAAGTTGGGTCAGTGAAAAAAGAAAAATCAATAGAATAAAAATTAAAAAACATGTTTATTGTGTTATTTGTTGTAAAAGTTAAAAACATGTCTTAATTTTTGTGTTGTGTTATTTATTATGTTGAGAGGTGCATTCTAAAACTTATTATAACGTACATAGTTTTGAGTTAGTAAGAGTAGTTTTGAAGTTACATCAATGATAATGAAATATATGTAAATCTATTTTAATCTATTTTAATCTTGGATATTCTAAACACAATAAGACATCAAATCAAATTATTGCAGTACAAACATTTTCTCAAGTTTTTGCATTGTTAAAAATGTTTGCATTTCTAGGGATTTGATCCATGGCTATGCTTGATAGATATGGAGCTAAGATGAATTTATAATTGTAGTAGTCATGTATGAACATCCCTACCAAATATAAATTCTTAGCTTAGCTAATTGTACATTTTTCATTTTTATAGTGAAAAATGTATTTGAGATTTTACTCTTTATATATTAATTTCACAATGCCCCCTCCCTCCATTTATTTCCCTTCTTTAAGGAACACACAAATACCAAAGACAATTTCAATTGTACAAAAGGTGTAATGAGAGTAAGTATCATTCTTAAATTAATCAAAAGATTATTAAATACAAAATGACAGAAAAATACCTATAGGAAAAACCACTTAAACAATTCATTTTTTATACAAATAAAATTGATGAGAAAAACTCATTAAACCATATTATGGTTCTTCACTAAAAGAAGAATCAAAGCAATGATGAATAATTCTTTTGAAATGAAATCCTTCATCCATAAAAAAAAAATCATGTAATAATTCACTTTTAATACAAAGAAGATTGATGGAAAACCCATTAAACCATATGATGGTTCTTGACTAATAAAAAGAATCAAAACAATAACAGTGAAGAATTACTTTGAAATAAAATCCCATATATATTATACATAATACATATCATAAATATTATACATAATACATATGCTATATATTATATATCATATGTATTATGTATAATACATATCTTATATATAATACATATGCTATGTATTATGTATACTACATATGCTATATATTATATAGCATATGTATTATGTATAATACATATGATATATAATATATAGCATATGTATTATATATAATACATAGCATGAATAGAAGGATGGAAGCAATGATATTGAAGAATTAATTTCAAATGAAACTTTTGAAGAAATAATTGTACATTTTTTTAAATATCTTAATTTAAAATTTTTGACATAGTTTAAACTCAAACTACCAATTACAAAAACTTCAATTTTTTATAAAAGATAATTACATCTAATACATACTCCATTTATAGATATTGTTAATTTCTTCATGAGGAATTTAATCCTCTCATCCCATAACCCATGCCATGGAAAATGTACAAAACTTGCTTTTACATTTAAAAAAAAATACTCTATTTACCAATATTATTAATTTGTCATGGAAAATGTACAAAACTTGCTTTTACGTTTAAAAAAAAATACTCTATTTACAAATATTATTAATTTATTAATTTCCTTATGAGGAATTTGACCTCTCATTCCATAACCCACGCCATAGGAAATGTACACAACTTGCTTTTACATTTAAAAAAAACCATCGTGTGAAAAATATATACCCATTAAAAACCATCATGTGAAAAATGTATAATCATCACCATGCCATGGGAAATGTACAAAACTTGCTCTTACATCCAAAAACCATCATGTGAAAAATGTACAAAAATGTGTACCCATCTTATGGGAAATGTACAAAACTTGCTCTTACATCCAAAAACCATCATGTGAAAAATGTACAAAAATGTGTACCCATCTTATGGGAAATATACAAGAACTTGGCTCTCATATTCCAAGAACCATCATATGAGAAATGTAATACCCCTAAGCCAAACTTCAATTGTACATATAAATGTAAATGTAATTATACATATAAGATGGTGAGTTGATGGTACAAGGTCTTTGGTTCAGTTTTTTGCGCATTGAGTCAGTGTGCAAGAATCTCATACCAAATAATTGCGCTCATTTTATAATATATCGTGCACATCTGTGAGTGTATGAGGATTGCACACTAAAGGAAGGGTGTGCACCATCGTGAGTTTTCATACAATGGATTAAGTGCACGGTTTTGGGGGCATAGTACCTTTGTGTATATGTATTTTGAGGCGAGAGTGCCTATGTGGTTATTAGGCTGGAGAGCCAGATGTTAAATGGCTAGTGAGTTATCATTGTAATATGTAATCACATGCAAATATTAATGAAAACACATTACTATTGTAGACCAACCATGTAAAAGAGTATGGGGGGCTAAAATCCACTAGATAGGGAAAGGGGGATAAAAGTTAAGGAAAAGGGGCAAAGCTAGGGTGGATTAAGCCCAAAGGAATATTATATTAATATTCCTTAAAGTATAAAGTATGGATTATTATTTTATCCTAAGTTCTAAGAATGGGGACAAGTGGACCCAAGGTAGTTCTCAACATGAAAAGTGTCAAGTTGGGAACATGCATACATATACTTTGGACTTAGTTCATTTTCCTAGCATTTGATCATCATTCCTTCACTAACTTAGTTGTCATCTGTAACCTGTTGTTCCTATACCTATACATGTACTTGTACCATGGTTAGCTTGGGAGTTGGACTAAAGAAGCGAGTTGTCAGGCCCATAGGATATTGAAGAGGTGAGTTGCCAGGCCCGTGAGCATTCTCTTCAGGTGATAGAATTGTTGGGAATTGATTCTCGAAGGTGTCAAACTACAACTACAGGGATCTGATACTTCCCGTCCAGCCTGTTGTTGAAGCCCTGGAGAGGAAGTGGGGCAGCTGAGGGACTATTGAGCAGAGAAGGGGCACACTTCCTCGGGTGGGACATGCATGTGGGGAATGAGAGATTGTAGGATGTTAGTTTGAGTTGGCACCTGTGACTGAGTTTTCCTGTTGTCTAAGATACCTTAGCCGGGCTAGAAATCCTTTACCCAGGTGGAGTTTAGTCCCAGCTCAGGGGTGACCCACTATTGAGAGTTATGAGCAGTGCAGTCTGAGGCTAGGAGGAATGTGGAAGGTCTATACGTAGTTGGTGTTTTTTTAAATCAAAGATAAGTGTCAATTGTGTGTTAATTCATATGTTGCATTAATATTTATGCATTTGTTTTCATGGATTTTTCCCATGGATGTTGCATGTGTACTTTTGTTATTATTTTGTATGAATCTATGCATTTGCAAAGTATTTTTATGATTTAAATTAGTATCAGAATTTGAAATTTTAAGTGGCATAGCCTAGAAGGTGGTTGGGGATGCTACAATGTTGTATCCGAGCTTAGTTTCAACACTGATCCTGGATGGACTGATTTATCATAATGTTGAAGTGGAATTTTGTAGAGAATTAATTTCAAGAGTATGTGTGCAGGTCGTACGATTAAATTATTGCATAAACATTGAGAGAAATCTCATGGGTAATGTGAAGAATCGATCCGAAGATTGAAAACAAGTAATTTCAATTTCTAATGGGAAAATTCAGGTCTGTAGATGGCCAAATTTTTTAGTTTACAGAGCGGTCATGGTGTCTAGGAAAAAATTGGGTGAAATTAGGAAAAAATCCAAATTTTTGCAACAAAATTATGGAAAAATTAGTTAAGTGTCGAAAATGTTTGCATGCGCTAAGTAGTAGTGATGCACAAAAAAATAAGGGTGTGTGGGTGTGTGCACTAAAATGTTTTTGGCATTGCACAGAAAAATAATGGTACACAGGTGTGTGCACTAAAAATTTGGTGTTACATGGAAAATAATGTTGCGTAGGTGTGCGCACTAAAAATTTGGTGCTCCATGGAAAATAATGGTGCATGGGGTATGCACACTAAATTTTGGCATTGCGCGGTGTATAATTGGTGGCGTGCACATAATATGGGTGCACATGGAAGCACACTGAAATTTGGCATCACATGGTGCAAATCTTGTGGTGCACGCATAATAATGTGGTGCACATGGAGTGTTGGAAGAGTGTAGTGGAAATTTGTTGGTGTGCACGTAATGTTGGTATGCAGTGCATACATGTTGAATATTCATGCCATGCGGAATTATAATTGGTGGTGCACAAACAATATTGGTGCGCGATGTGAGCACACTGAACCTTGGCATTGTGTAGTGTGGAGAGTACAATGCACGCAGAATATTGGTGCATGACACAAACATTGTGCACAATAGGTATTGGCGTGTGGCACAAAAGTTGTGCATAGTAGGTATTGGTGCATGAAACAAAAGTTATCCATAGTAGGTATTGGCGTACGACACAAAAGATGTGTGCAATAAATATTGGAACATGACAAAAAACAATGGTGCACACTGGATATGGATGTGCGATGCATGTGCTACATTTTGGCGTTGCGCGTGTAGAAATGCACATGCTAAATATGGGTGTATAATTTAGAAGTGGTGTGCACAAAGTTGGTTTGGTGGTCTACAACAACAAAAAACCAGTGATTTTCAGTGACATTCTTTTTTATTGTTCGACGATAGATTTGTAACAGTGTATTTCATTCGTCAAACAAAGTTAGGATGAATGATTTACATCCTGAACAATGGAGAGTAAATTTGAATCCCAGTTAACTTCTAAAGGCCATAAATTCCTACTCCAGGATTAGATTGAAGCACAAGAGAAGTCTATGGAAATATATTGAACCATAGAAAAAAATCATGGAGCTGAATTAAAATTATGGGCATGTTAAAAAAGTTTAAGAGGGCATAGAATGTATTTGTAGCATTCAAGGCCAAAAACATTAATTGGCCTAAAAATTCAACATGTTGTATCTAGTAGCACATAACCCAGAAAAAGGTGAAACTTGGAAAGACTGTCCAAAATATTTATATGAAGAAACCCAATTGGGATCCTACCAAAAATACAATGGAGAAAGTGAAAAATACATAATTATAGTTCAGATTTGCACCTAGTTGAAGTATGAACAAAATAATTAATGAACAATTTTCAAATGACAATACATTTCTTCCCAAGACTCATAATTGAGCACGAAAGTAGGCGTTGGAAAGGTCTTGGAAATTAGAGTATAAATATTCACCTAGAAAAATGATCCAGGCAGCCAATTTTACAAGAAATCAGAATAATTTTTTTTGATGCATTATTGAACTAGAATTGTACATAATTTCATTAATTTGTTAAAATATTTAGCCTAACAAGTTTTGATGGTTGCACATTTTTAAAATTTAACAACATTTGGACCAGAACATGATCAACACAGAGTTCAGAATCATGGAAGCTGCACATGAGGCTTACTTCCATGAAGATGAGATCAGAGGGATGTATGCCAATATAGGAAATGAAGGTACAAATTCAAATGGACATGGAGAAGAAAAGGAAGAAAGCATGAACTTGGTAGAGACCATAATTTTTTTTCAAAAGGATTTAAAAAGTTATAAATATGATAATGAGAGGATTATGAAATTCAAGGAGCAGAAGGAGGGCTTCAACATAAAGTTTATGCAGAGCTTGGATATAATAGAAAAGAAGATGGATAAGGAGATTGACTCAAGAAAATCATGAAGTCACAGGTGTCATGATGAGAGGAGAAGAAGAAGTGTTGGTAGACATCACCATCACTCCCCAAGGAATTCCACTAGGAGAGAATACAATAGTTCAAATCCATCCCTTGTCAGGAAAAATAAGAGGAGGTCTAGGGTGGATGAGCTATAAGGAAAAATGAAGAAAATCAAGTCTCCTACATTTGATGGTGAGGATAAGAAGGATGAGGATGCAGAGACATGGCTGCTAGGAATGAGGAAGTAT
>CBVK0101053623.1:0-10114 GCA_900067695.1 Picea abies
TAAAGGCTCAAGGTCCCCTTTACAATACAAGTGCGCTTCTTTATGAATGGTTCAATAAAGAACGGCGCAACAATTTCCAAAGCATTTCAAAATTTGTAGGCGTAGTCCAATTGTCTTTCCTGCTCCACGCGTTGGCTCACTTGATGTGTTGTGGATGCTCCTGCATCAATTAACACCACAGAGCATGATCAAAAATAGATAAGTGCAGTAACAAGTGATTATGCACCCTAAGCACTTAGCACTGTGAGTTAAGTCTAACATTCATTTACCCTTTAATCTAAGTAAGTACTTAAGAAAAAAAATTATATTCATTACACATCATAATCAAAGCACTAAGCAAACGCATAACATAAGTGAAATTGCACAAAGCAAACCATGAGACACCAGATATACGTGGTTAACCCCAGGGTGGGGCTATGTCCACAAACCACTTCGCCTCTTTATTATTCACCATAATCTTACATCTAGTCACTCATGTGCACTAAGCCACAGAGTCTAAATACGCACAAGACAAGAGATCTGCACACTTAACACTAGATCCTCCTTTACCTTCCAAAACTAGGTCAAATGCATAGAGACACAATCTCTTATCACAACACTTAGCACCTTATACAAAATGACAATCGATCACTAAGCATCGAACACATACATTCCTTCTCACATAGATCTACTTGAACTACTTATACAATACATTCCTCTTTATTTATACTTTACAAAATCTTACAATAAGGCCTAAACATGGGGAAAACCCATGGGCCAACATCCCATAAACCTGTTACAAAACCATAGAAGACCCCTTACTGGGTCCACATAACCTTCAAAATAGTTGAGATTCACGATCTTAGCTCCGCCTGGGTGCTCCTACTTCAACCAATGTGTTGAAGTCCAAAAGTGGGCCAAAACCTCCAAAACTGACCAAAGTTTCCCCAAAACTTGGTTGAGGGCCAACAACATCCCTAGTTTTAATCTCCACAAATTATAATGTAATTATGTAAATGTGATTTAGGTTGGTGAGATAATATGTTTGGGTCAGAGAGCCTATACTAATTTATATGGTCGAGGGTCGAACTATGTAAATTGTAAATTAAAATGATTAATAAAATAATAATCATTGGCTATGATATGAGAGGGATGGTAACAATGGGAGGGTTATGATTCCATAAGATAAGAGGAATGAAGGGGAGTCCAATGGTAAAACTCATGTCAATTGTATGAGTTAATGTGTCATTAGCATCTAATCCTCCCTTTGAATTATTAGACACTCAGTCATTGAATGCATTTAAGAGGTTGGGTGAGGATGTCAATTCACATAGTTATTAAGTGCATGGCAATTGTTATGGGATTGAATTTTCTCGAGATCCAGATATGATTGTACTTCTTGGTGTAGTACTTGGAGATATAGGTAATCTTTATCTTTTGTTTTGTTTACTTTTTTAATTTTTAGATTAGATTATATGTAACTATTAAAAGGAAAATTAATCTGTCTTTTTGTGAGATACATATTACTAAAATGTGTCCTTTGACTGTGTAGATAGAGCACCAGTGAGACCAACTGACTTCCCATGACACATGTGTCAATAAATAGGCGAAGAAGATTCCAGTGATGATGTAGCCATGACACTGTGGAGCATGGGAAGGAAAATGGAGGCCTTGACATGCTCTGTCCCTATGGAAATCATACATGATCTACCAGTGGGAATGCAACATCATGTTGTTAGCATACCCCGGACATGGGTCCTCCTTTTTTGACATTTAGCGAATGTCATAGTTTGTTATTATAGGGCTCACTAGCCTCAAGCATAGACTTTTTATGTGCCAAGGGAACAATTTTGTACTTATAAACATTTGGGGCTAGTAGCCCAACATTTTTTTATTATGGACCTCTTATACACACACACACACACATCTTTTTACCATACATTATTATAATTTACTTGCAAATAATAAGTATTTACATGTGTAAATGGTGTGTTCTTGTGTTATTGATGATACAAATTCAAATCTAGAATGTAGTTATCATATGCATCACTTACTAGATTAGATTTCCTAGGAACATGTATATACGTATTGAAATCAAAAGATTTTTCTAGAATATGTACTCTAAGGAAGTGACATAGCAAGACTGGATCAAAAATACGATATAAACCATTCAACTGTGACACAACCAACTGAGAGTCAAAATAAACCTAAAGCCATTGAATTCGATATGATAGAGAAACTCGTAAAATCTCAGTAACGACATTGTACTCAGCTACGTTATTACTAGTTTCCCTGAGACAAACACCTCCAACGAACAATAGATGGTTAGTGGGAGAATAAATCACCCAAGAATCATAAGAAAGGTTCCAAATGTGGTGTCTAGCACCATCTGCGAACATGACATATAATTATGACTCCCATGGAATCTACCACACAACATAAACACAAAAATTAATAATGTAGGGAAAAACCAAAATACATCTATACAAATCTATATACAAAAGATAAACAAAAATACAACAGAATTAATACTCGAGCCATGAGGCTCAAGCATAGTAAATTTTAAGGTAGATCCCATTTCTGGGCTTCGACAACACATTTCCCTCTAATATGCCAATTCATAAGCTCCTTTCTTTAGCACATGTTGCATGATATAAGGACCGTTCCACATAGGGTTGAACTTTCTTGCTCCTAAGGCATCCTTGTCTTGGTCATAAACCAAAACAAGGTCTCCTTTAGAGAACATCCTCGGACATAAAAACTTATCATATTGAGTCTTGACACATTTCTTATGCGCTTCATTTGATAAAGTAGAATCTTGACATTATTCATCAAGATGTTTTAAGTAAATGAGGCGTTCTTCAAGTTGAGTCGTGTTTGTGAGGAGCTCAATAGAAATTTAAAGTGAAGGGATTTCACATTCAATAGGAAAAACCACTTCTACTCCATGAACAAGTTGAAAAGGTGAGAATCCTATTGCAGTTTTATTGAGGTTCGATAGGCCTATAATGTTGGATATAACATAAAATGCCAATTTTATCTGTTTGTGTTGACAGTTATTTTGAAAATTATTTTCAAGGATTCATTAACAAATTCAACCTGATCGTTTTCTTGAGGATAGTAAGGAGACGAGTGCTCCTACCTAAAACTTAGTTTTGATTCCAACTCGGACATCATGTGGTTTTGGAAGTGACTGTGGTGGTCAATGATAATCTCTCTCGGAATGTTGAACCTAGATATGACCTAATTAAACACGAAAAGTTTTGCGGTTTCACCATCATTGGAGAACGTCGACATGGATTCTTCCCACTTTGTAAAGTAGTCAATGACCAGTATGATATATCAATGCTCCCATGACGAAATGGGGTGGTATGTTATAAAATCTACTCCCCACTTCATGAAGGGGTTGATAGTGATGACGGGAAACATTGGAGCAGGATGTGCGCACAGATTTTTAGTAAATATTTGGCAAGGGTGACATTTCTTTATTGCTTCAATGCAATCTCTAAAGATCGTTGGCTAGAAATATCCAACGCACAAATTTTTTTGGGCTGTTTCCAACCTTGACAAGTGACTGCCACATTCTCCACTATGGCAGTCATTCAAAACCAAATCCACTTCCTCATGAGTCAGGAAATGATAGAGAAATGAGTCCACCTCTCATCGATACAAAGTGTCGGCGATAATGATATAATTCATAGCTAGGTGGCGAATCCATCGTCACTTGTCTCGTGAGAAATGTGGAGGGAACTTCATAGTTTGGAGGTATATAATAATATCTCCATACCAAGGATTAGATGAAGAGATGAGGAATATACACTCATATGGAAATGAGTCAATAACCTTGTTATCCTCATTCTCTACTGAGAACTCCGACATAAGTTTGATGAAGGCTAACGACTTCTTGGATTTGAAAGAAGAAAAATCCAAATCAAACTCTTGAAGAACAACAATCCAGTTTTTGTATTTACCGCCAATTATTCATCGAGTCAAAACATATTCAAAAGGGTTAATGTCAGTGATGAAGGTCGTCTTGCACAATAAAATATAATGCCGAAGAGGCCGAATAAAATGAAATGCTTCTAAGGCAAATTTATCGACATGTGAATACTTTAGTTCAGGTCCTAATAAGGTGTGACTCAAATAATAGATGACGTGCTCTTGGAGATTATCATCCTCCTGAACTAAAACCATGCAAATAAAAGATTCAACTGTCACCAGATATAATAAAAAATCTTTATTATAATCTGGGGGGCTAAGCAAGGGATTCAAAACTAGAGATTTATTCAATGCATCAAAAGAATGATGTGTTGATTTGTCCCAATAGAATGGAACCCCCTTCTTCAATAGGAGCATAAATCCCTTTGTGATATCAACATAGTTCGGTATGAAACACTTTTCCTTTTCTTGTAGACTTTGTAGTTTAAATACTATACATGGGGGAGGAAACTATGTTATTGCCTCAACCTTGAAAGGGTCAACCATGATCCCTTTATCTGAAATGATAAAACCCAAGAGACATCCCAGAGTTACACAAAAGATGCACTTATTTGGATTCAAGCAAATTTGATAGTGATGACATATCTCGAAGACAAGGCAGAGGTGTAATAGATGGTGTGCTCTATTGAAAGAATGAGTTGTAAGATCATCTAAATAAGCCTCCACTGTGTGCTTAATATCATGGAAATCAAACCTCATGGCCCGCTGGAAAGTGGCTCCAAAATTTTTGAGGCCAAAGGGAAATTTCTTGTATTCAAAGGTTCCCCAAGGGAAAATAAAATTTGTCTTATGTTGGTCCTCGAGCCGGATCTTTATCTAGTTATAACTAGAAAAACTATCCATGAAAGAGAATATCTCACTCCCTATGCATTCATATATAATTTTATTGATAAACAACATAGGAAAGTTATCTTTAGAACAAACTTTATTCAAATCATGGAAATCCATGCAAACTCGAATAGTTCCCTATGTTTTGTCCATTGGAACAAGATTGGATACCCACTTTGTCAATGGGAATGGATAGATAAATCCTTCTTTGAGTAGCTTTTCTACCTCAACTTTAATCACTGTTGCTTTCTTAGGGTTTGTTGGTTGCAACTTTTGTCGAACCGATTTAGCATTCACGTAAGTCTGAATCTCATGTTTGACAATATGAGGATCTATTCCAAGAATTTCCTCATACAACCAAGTGAAAACATCATGAAATTACTTAAAAAGTGTCATATACCGACGAATTTCAACTTGAGAGAAGTATGCCCTGATAAAGACGTTTTCCACAACATCAGGGGTTCTATAAATGTTGACTAGAATGATATTAAGTGAAAACATCATGAAATTACTTAAAAAGTGTCATATACCGACGAATTTCAACTTGAGAGAAGTATGCCCTGATAAAGACGTTTTCCACAACATCAGGGGTTCTATAAATGTTGACTAGAATGATATTTGATATATTTTCCATAATCCCCTCAACATAGACACTGTGATTTGCTAAGGGGTTAATCGTCTAACCAAAGTTTCTACTCATGGGTGACCTAAATTCTCTTCCTTCCACATGATTGATTTCAGGGAGGAAATACAATCGATGATGCATATCCTCCCATGACCTTTCTGATCCAGTCATTACCTCTATAATATATTCATCTGAAGGTAAGACAATATTAAGAAATTCTTGGGATTCTAACCCCAGATGGGCTCTAGAAATTGATTATCCTCCTCTATCAATGAAGGAGTTTGATCCAAGTATACAGTGGCTTGATGGATATCTTGGTAAGTGACCTCAAATGTAGATAGTGACATAACCATCCAGACATGTGTGCGACCTTCTACCGATTCATACAATGAGGGTAACACCCATGGATATTGCAGATACGATGTTTTGAATGAAAAAACTCTTGTAACAAAATTCAGGGAACTTGAATTTTGATAACTAACCAGGGTGGCATGGATATAAGACAATGGTGTTGGGAAATTAAAGGTACCCATAAGTGAAGGACATATTCCAACACCAATACTCTCAGTTTCCAACTGAGAGTTTTCAATCCATGAGACCGTGGATCCTAGATTTTTCGTGGATCTAGAGCAGTTAAAATCCATCTGATCAATAGTTATAATCCTTCCCTCGTGGGGAAAACATAAAATTTGAAATACTGATGAGACGACAACCATCATTGTGTAAGTCCAACTCCTTCCCAATAAGAGATTATAGTCGAGCGACACATCAACTACCTCTAGTTCTATGGAAACAAACTTTCCTCCTAACTAGACCAGAAAAGAGGAAATAAGTCTGTGTGGTCTAAACGATCATCCCTCAAAAGTGGTTAACAAAGTGGGAGAAGGTGTGAGTTCTTGAGAGCCGATAGATTTCAAACAAGACAAAGACATGACACACGTCGAAGCTCCTTTGTCAACTATGATCCTCTTGATCATGTGTTTCACTTATATAATGTCAATCTGGAATGATACATGATAAAGAAGGAGATGCTTCACATCAGTAGAATCAAACTTCATAGATTCGATCATAGATAACAATGCAGTGTGTTTCACATGGAAAATTTGAAGCACTTCTAAAGCAGACATTGCACACAACATTTGAGCTAAATCCTCAAAAATGGAATGGGTGCAACTTGAGCATTATGGTTGTGTGATGCTCTTTTATACACACCCTTCGATATGTGCAACATTGTTTCCTTTTCAGGTTTATTTATGTGGAGAGGTCACTAAGGATCTGAAGTTTCTTTTCCTTTTGATGTTGACTTTGGATTACTGTAATCAAGAGATCTGGTCAATGACTCTACTTCCTCTACTTTCCTATATTCACCATATTAACAAATGAAAAAGATTCGTATGGAAGAGGCACACTCAAAGTTTCCCCTTGTAGATTGGACATGGAAGATCCAACCTGCATATTTTGTCCTTGCGGAATCATATTTTTCAATACAACAAGTTGTTACAACTTTATCAGGTGTTGGGATTCTTCCATCTGTGGGCATTGATGAGTAAGGTGATCATCCCTACAAATATTTCATGAGAATTTCATCTTCCTCTTTTCATTCTTTTCCCCCTCAACATTCTTATTTGTCCTTTTATTGTTTCCCCTACTACCCTTCTTTCCCTTTCCTTTCTTCTTCTCTCCGAGCTGCTGAGGACCCTTTTAAGTCTTCGATTGCACAATGTGTACATATGAGGACAGGTTTGTAGGGGTGGTCGAGCCAAAGGCCGAACCAACTGCAATTTTATGAATAGACAACTATCGCATCTGCTGTTGAGGAAAAGGTATGACGAATCTCACTCCAACATTTTAGAATCTTAATAGGCTAAGGTAAGATAATTTGGATTGTCACCTGGGGTTTATAGCCTAAGTCAAAATTATCATTTGATTCAAGAGAAATAAGTACAAGGAATCAATGTTGTTTTTTTTATGATAATTAACTGTGTAAAAAATATATATATAAAATGTATATGTACGATGTTTAAGAAAAATAAACAAATGAAATACCAATATGAAAAGTATCAGAAAAATACATAAGTGAGACAAAACCAACAAAATGATTTATTTATTGATTTCATTCTAAGATACAATAATAATCCTCTTTTCAAACCCTTGCGAGGGTATGGGCCAAAGTCAAATTTAGAGGTCTCCGATGGGAACTATACAAAAAAACTATGACAACAAGAGAAGACTGAGACTAAGGATCTAGATTAACTTTTCCACAGAAGCATCATTTATTGACTTTGCAAAATACTCCATATCAGTAATGAAATTTAATCCATAAACAGATCAAAATACACATACTGCCAAGAATAAATGATCAAGCTTTCTATAACAAGATGCTGAAGTATATGACTCAATATTTGAATCTTGCTACCTTCAATATGAACCTGCTATCAAGAAGAGGGTTAATATTCCTAGAAAACTCAGAATGAATGAAAATGATAATCTCACAAGTATATAAGAGCAGAACTTATATCATAAAATTCTTTCCTTGCTCTCCTCTCTTTGTCCCATCTTGTGATGAGATTTTATCTATATCAAAAGAAGTTGTGGCAGTTTCAACTACCTTTTTAGCTAAGTCTTAATTGACTTAACACAAATTAGGGACAAATAATAATAGTAAAATAATAAATAATAAATAAGGGTATATTGAATAATAACTAATAGGTGGGAATTTGATGTCATGATTTTCGAGTGGCTAGGGTTTCCTTGGACACAACTCCTCTCGTAGGTGCTTGGCTTTGTGGGCACCTCCCTTGCCGATGAGTCCCCCTAGCTTGTGGCTCCACCCCCATGGGTTGCTCTTTTTTTTCGCTGGTGCCCCAACCTCTTGAAGGATTAGGTCTGGCTCTGGTGCGCCACCTAATTGCGAGGCCCATGGACTGGTTGTGGTTGTTGTTCAGTCTGGCTTTTATTTTCTCTGTATTTTGACATGTTGGGTGGACTATGCCTCTCGAACAAATCCATCGGGGGATTTCGATGGATCCCTCTCTCGGTGTGTTGGTGGATAGGTTATGAGTCTTTGACATTGGGATCTGGAGCTTGGTGCTTTGGTTGCTGGGTTTCTCTTCTTCTCTTTGGTGGTTGGGACAGATCTTTGAGGTCCATCCTTGGGCATGCAGTGTGGATATGTGGATCTTCACTTTGAGGTCATTCTTGGGTGTGCAGTTTTGTCTTTTTCTTTAGATGCTGGATCTTACCAATCCTTATTATTGTAACTATTCTTAGTGGCTTAGTAGTTAGTTTTGGGCCCTTTCAGGTTTCTTATTTTATGCTCTTTTACCCATGGTTTGGGGGAGTGCATCATGCACCTGTAAAATGTAATTTTGGATCCTTCTGGATGAATAAAATTACAATTTTTTCTGAAGAAAAAAAAACTAATAGGTGGGACCCCCTATTTCCTTTTAAAACATTTGATTTTTTTATTCCCTCCTTGTTGCTCCACAATTTATCCAAATAATAAAATATACCACCAATTAAAGACTCATATATCATGCATTTAAAGTTTTCTTGTGTATCCCAAAATCATTCACATATTTTCCAATAATTAAAATGTTTTTCCATCAAATAAAAAAATATATGCAGGATGTACAAAAATGTAATATAATGTTGTCCCAATAATAAAAGTCAAACATAAATTAAACTCTTCATTCATCACACATGAAATTTAAAAACCATATTTGTTGTATGAGGTAGTTTGATTCTTCTCACTATTTGTTTCTTTTTATGCCTTATCTGTTGATTTAGATCTTCCAACAAGAGGCCATATTGACTCTTGGGCTTGAATTTTACTAAAAACTGGAGACTATGCATCATTCTATTCAACTGAGAGGTGACTAATTCTAAAGACTATTTATAGGATTTAGAGTGGGAAGCCACTTTTTTGCCTTTAATTGTCTAAATCTCAGGGATAACAGTCTTTAATATATTACTGGCATGTGAAGACTGAACATGGGAAATAACATGGTCAACTTGCCAGGAATGCGTTCAATGGAGGTGGTGGAGGAAGTGGTAATGAAACAGTGGGCCAAACATTATGATGAACTGCAGGTTGGTGAACAATTTCTTTCCACCCATCATTGATGGGGACTTCTGGTTGGAAATAAACATGAGCATGTACATGAACATTTGAATAAATCTGATGGGGCTAGAAGGGGGGTCTCTTAGGTCTAGGATGAGGTTGTAACACTCCTTGACCAACTAGGTTGAAGAACCCATCTTGAAAAAATTGATTTAATTCTTATGGCTCGACATCTAAATGAATATAAAACCTGGGTCTCCTATGAACTCTTTGCCAAATATTATTTCTTCCCCTGTTTTCTCCTCTACCATGGATACCTTTGCTGAAAAAACTCATATCTAAAACAATTTCAAATCATAATATGAATCCAAATAACTAATCAATCATCAAATACTCTGCCTAAGATAAAATTGAAACATTGGCTCTCTTGATTTCATGCATTAGACTACATGCAAACAATTCATCACTCTGTATATAACCATCATAATCATTTCATAACTTGATCCATAATATCATTTAGAACAAGGAAATATAATGACATATAGGATATGATGCGATTTGTAATAAATGAAAAATGGATTCATGACAGGGAAAGTATGAATACTGTTCTAAATACAAAA
>CBVK0101053631.1:0-10739 GCA_900067695.1 Picea abies
TATGTCCCAAACATCATTCTTCATGATGGAGGTGTACTCATCCACCATGGTATCCTTCCATACACGTTAGTCTATTGCCTCCTAAAAACTTGAAGGCTCAGAATCTAAAATGTTTCTCATCAATGTCATATATTCTAAAAATTCCTCCGAGGGTATGTTCACTTTGAATGTGCTCCTGGAGTCTCAACATGCTCCTAAGAATCCCTCACTGTTTGACTGAACCATCGAGGTATCTTGAAAGAAGTGGAAAAGGCTCATGTCTCCCCCTATTCACATGAAGGCTATTTCACTACCCTATAAATCACAAGCGACCTCAACTCAACATTTATAGATTCTTGCTCCTCATCCTTTGCCACTGGAGTAGACTCATGAGACTTCATGGATTAAAATTATTCCTCAAACTTTACATCCCTTCTTACCACTTTCTTCCTCTGCTCTGGAATATGAAACTGTAAGCCTTTGAAGTTTTGTTGTAACCCACAAACAAACCCTTCTTGCTAGAGGGATCCAACTTGGTCCTCTTCTCTACTAGTACATGGATATAAACTGGACTCCCAAAGATGCAGAAACGACTCACCTCTCACTTCATACCGGTGAATTCCTCCTCTAGCATCTTTCNNCACCTCTCACTTCATACCGGTGAATTCCTCCTCTAGCATCTTTCCCTCTAAGATCTTATGAGGACACCAGTTTTGGATGTAGATTAGTGTGTTACATGCCTCTGCCCAAAGAAACATGGACAAGTCCTGGTCATGTATAATGCCCTTAATATCCTCTATGATAGATTGATTCTTCCTCTTTCCAACCCCATTTTGTTGTGGGTTGTACAAAATTGTGAGCTCCCTCTTGATTTATGCCTTCTTGGGGAAACCCTCGAACTCCTTGGAGGTATACTCTCCCCATTTATTTGATCTCAAGACTTTGATCTTCTTCCCTCTCTAGTTTTCAACTAAAGCTTTGAACCCCTAAAACCTATTAAAGACCTCATCCTTCGTATTTAATATGTAGATCCAAGTTTTGCGAGAGAAATCATCAATAAAGGAAACATAATGTGCATGCTTCTTGCTATTGACACTACTAACATCAATCCACAAATATGTGAATGTACTAGGTCTAGAATCCCCTTAGGCCTATGCTCGCTTCTTGGGAAAGAAACCTTGGTGTGATTGTCAAGCATGAACCCTCTATGTACACCATGTTGCTCGATATTGAACTCTGGAAGACCTATGACTATCACACTTAGAATAGGAAACACCTTGCTATGCAGGTTCTCCATTCTCTTGTGCCACAACTTGCACAAGTTGTCACTATTATGCACCAAGGCTTGAACGGGTTCACCCTACAACTTGTACAAATTACCTTCTATAACCCCTATTACCTAAGTTGTATCTAGGCCAAATTCCTTCAGTCTGAGGAGGAATTGTTAGTTCTTGAAATCCACGGCAAAGCCCTTATCTTCCATAACCGAAACTGAAAAAAATTTCTTTATGAGACCTGGTACAAACAAGACATTGTCAAAATACAAAAAATTAATTGACTCGATTTGAAAGGGAATAATACCAACTCATGCTAATGAGTACTTGGCATCATCACCAAACTCAACCTGTACTCTTGAGTCCTACTTCTTCATACTAGAAAATAATCAAACTCAACCTGTACTCTTGAGTCCTACTTCTTCATACTAGAAAATAATTATTGAGTTGACGTCATATGTCAAGATGCCCCACTATCTACATACCACGCATTCCTTGAAATCGTGTTGGTATAAAGAAAAGATACCAACACGAAATCCTTCTCTAACTTAGTATCAAAATCATTCATTCAAGTTTCTACAGAAGCTACTACCTTCTTCTACTGCTACTTCCCTTTACCCTTCTTCTTACTTAGACACTGTAATGCATAATGATCATACTTATGACAACTGAAGCACTTGATTTTACTCAAGTCCTTATTTCCTAGTTGCAAGGTTAACTCCTCACTCTTTCGCTTACCCTTGTTGGGTCCTTTACCTCCGCCCTTATTTCAATGGCCAAATAGCACTAGGTTATCTTCACCATCCTCCTTATTGACCTTTGACTCCATCCGAGTCTCCTCCCAGACATCATCCAAAACCTCTCAAAATAAGGAATTGTTTCCTGAACACGGATATCTTTGACAAATGTTTCCCATGATGCTAGGAATCCATTCAACGCCATGTTCACTAACTCTGCATCTTCAACTTTCTCTCCAATTGATGCAAGTTGATCACGAATTTGTGTGATCTTCATAAGATAACTAGTGACTACGTCTGATATGGTCATCAGTATGGATCTGATTTTGTTTCACAATATCGTCTTCATGTTTATGTTCTAACTCTAGTAAAGACTAACTAGGGCATCAAATATCTCCTTCACTATCTTCTTCTCGAATACATGAGGGATCAAATGATATTTTATGTCATCCAAGATCATCTACTTGGCCTCCATTTCCCTCTTGTTATGAGCTACCAGTTGTGGTGGATTTGTAGATAGAGTCACAATGTTCTCGATAATATCCTAGAGATCATTATATTCTAGTAAGAGTGTAACCCTCACCTTCCATGATAAGAAATTCAATGCACCATTGAATATGTCCTCAAACTTGAGGCTCATCGCTTCCATCTCTGAGTTTTATTGCACAAACTCCCAAATCTAAAATAAAACTTTGAAGCCCTCCTTGCAATTGATTTACTATGAAAATCCTAGAGAATCTCAATCAGAGAAATTAGCTCTTATACCATGTGAAAATTCTTCAAACCATAGGTAACTAAAATCCGTTTAATCTCAATCAAACTAGTAGATCACTAAATTTAATTATTATAGAAATAAATTACATACCATAAAATTAATCACACAATAGCTAAAAATCAAATAACATATACATAAAATTAATTTCACACAAGTTTGTTTTTTATTACTTTAAAAAACTTACAAGGAAATCTCCACAAACTATTAAAAAAAACAGCATCTATGACTCTCTCCATATGATGCAACCCGTTCATAAGCCAATATGACTCACTCTCTCCATACTGCTATATGGATCCTTATGGTACTATCTCCTCATGTCAAAGAAATATCGTTAATAAAATAATTGTGCTAAAATTAAATAGTTTTAATTTTTTTAATTTTAATTGTTTATTTTTAATTTGAAAATTTTCCATCCAATAACAATATATTCCCGGTGAAAAGGATAATAATAATAAAATATTGCTTATTCGACTGGGCCTAACAAGCCGTTCCGAAATGAGTGACATATGTGATTGCAAGTTCTGGTGGGCCCTACAAGCGACCCTTTCCATCCCATCCGATGGGAATTGGTTCGTCTCATCTCGACCACGGAATCAAAATTAGATTATTCGCCTACTTTGACCGTTTTACTCCGTTAGGTTTTGCTGCAACTTTGACTTTCGACTTCTGCCTCAGGCGTTTTGATTATCCGTGATATTTGCAGTGTTTTTAAAATATTTACTATTTTTTAATTCGAAAATAATGAAAAAAATCAAATTTTCACTAAAATCTCGTAAGCAGCATTTTGAATCTTAGGTTTGGCTTATGTGGGGTTTGACTCCTATAAAGACATTTAATCTATTGCCATATAAATCTGGTATTTTGTCATTATCTTTTTCAATGTACAACTCATGCACAGGACCAAGAGATTCTGAGGTGGGTCCGATATCATGGAACGATATGAACTTGCAGCACATTCAGTACTGATCCATCCCTAAAATATGAAAAATCTGAATTAAAAAATGTTAAATTTGAAAACATCCCCTATAGTTAAATGGTGGATTCGAGTGGTCCCAAGAAATGGAGTGGCTGACAACAGCTCCAAAATTTTTTAAATTTTTAAATAAGTTCGCAAAGACCGGCAAAAAAGTCAAATCGTTTACGTTAAGATGTGTATTGTGTTTTCAAATTTCCAAACATCTAAATCTGGAAATCTGCAGCTATTTTAATTTGTATTTCCTTCAAAATGGATAGATTGAAATATCTCTAAGAAATTTCAATTACGGTGGAAAACTCAACCAGTGAATCGAATTGCTCATTATTTCTTTGGTCCTTATCTAAAGGTTGTCATTATCTTTTCCTTCATGGCAACATCATCAAAACACCAAGACTTTCTCTCATTCTGGTTTGGGATTGTTTCCATTGCAAGTAGAAACACTGTATTTCGAACAATATTACGAACCTGAAGGATTATATATTTTAACCTTCCTTCTTTTAATAATAAAAAGTCAGCATGGAATCATTTGCTTTCATTTATCACAAATAGATATGCGCCTCAACGTGTTTAATAATCGAGAGAATGGGTCTTGAGTGGTCTAAAATAAATCCTACTCCTTAGCATGAATTCAAGCATGCTCATCTAGTTTTCGGATGTAAGTTCAACAAATCCACTTACACTTTACGAATTAGCGGACATCTGTCTGAAACACATCCAGCTACACTTTCATCCTCTACGAATTAGGGGCTATCTGTCTGGATCCTTCGTTTCCAATCTACTATTGGATCCTTTTGAATTTCCGTGCAAGCATGGAAAAAATTCGTTATGGCAAATGGGCCGGCTGGATCGCCCTTATTTTGCATATATTGGTTGTTAATGTCATTGCTCAACCAGGTGAAGGAATAATGTATATGAATACGTTTTCAGAATTGTTCATTTTTAAAATTCTCCTCTAGTTTATTTTTCTTCTTGGGAATTCGTTTTATTTAATTATTTTGTGATCTTATTGCAGGATTTCTGAGTATCAGTTGCGGGGGGTTAACGAATCACACAGCCCAAAACGGTATATCATGGATCACCGATGCTAATTACATCGACGTGGGTCAGCCAACAGACATAGAGGACCTCTCTCAACTAGCCTACGGTTCTTACTTGCACAGTCTACGGGTTTTTCCGATGCCTCTCAAAAAGTCATGCTATCAGTTGCCTGTGGTTCCGAATGTGCCTTACCTATTAAGACTATGGTTTACCATTGGAAATTATAGTGGATTCCAGCAACGGCCAAGTTTCGCTTTCTCTATTGAGACACTCGATTTGTTGACTTTTCAGAACACTTCATTCACAGATACAGATGTATATGGTTATTAATATGTATTGGTTAGTTCCGGTAGTGTGCTCTATATTTGCTTGATCAGAACCTCCGACACTGTTGATCCATTTATCAACGCTATCGAGTTGAGGACCCTCCGAGAGGGCATGTATGCAGCCGCTAAACCAGGAACAATGTTGACTTTAAAAGGGAGAGTAAATATTGGTGGAACTTCCGGTGTAATTAGGTGAGCATTAGGAAGATATGTTTTTGGTCGCATGGAAATTTGAATCGAGTAATTGTTGGAAATAAGCAGTCGAAAGTCCTCTGACTTTGATCAAAATAGATTGATCTAAACCTTGAATTCAAATACACTAGCACAGTTATGATATATCTTCATAATAATTGAGCTTAATTTATCTTTGTATTTTACAGTTATCCTCGAGGCAACGTCGACTGCGGTTTTGATATTTTTTCTTAATAATTGAACTTAATATCTATATCTTTCACAGGTATCCTGAGGACAACTTCGACCGCCTCTGGACACCAGAAGTTCCTTCGAATGATAAAAGTCTCGCAGTGGCTGTAAATACGACACATCTTATTTCATCAAACAATACCGATGACTTTCCTCCAACTGCTGTCATGCAAATGGCGTGGGTTGTAAACAGCTCCGAAACGGAAGGCATTCTATTTACCATTGAAACGTCACAAAGGAAAAGTAGATTAGTGATGTTGTATTTTGCAGAGATCGAAACGCTAAATACGTCTGAATCAAGATCTTTTTACGTCAAGATAAATGACGTGAGACGGTCTAACAACATTATGTTGGTGCAAAATTATTCTTCCATAGAGCTAACATTCTCAACCAATGATTATTCAACAGATAACTTCACTTTTGAGATCCATAACGCCAATAACAACACCCTTGCACCTATAATCAACGCTTATGAGTCTTACTTCCTATCCGATACACAACTGGCAACATATTCGCAAGATGGTAAGTGCCTCACTAAACTTCCCATACTCAAATTATTGATACTATAATTCAATGGTGTCTAAGCAAGTACTTTTCAAGCTGCAGTTGAAGCCCTTAACGCCACCAAAAGTAAGTTTGGCATAAAAGATTGGATATCCGATCCTTGCTATTTGATCGAGTGGGAAGGAATTCGCTGTGATAACACCTCTATGGTCATCAGAATTTCGGAATTGTAAGTTTACTTATTTTGTTTGTTTGTTTACAGTCCGCTATTTATTAGCTGAAATTGAACTCACTGTACCTGAAATTGTAGTGGCTTACAATAATTCTGTTGTTTCCAGGAATTTGTCGGCAAGGAATCTTACAGGATCTATACCTCAGGATATTGGACAGTTGACAGCATTAGTTAACCTGTAAACATAATTCTACTTTTATTGGTCTACACTTTATGTAACCCTTCTAAGAAATCCTCAACTCAAAAGTTGTAGAATTCAACAAAGATATATAGCTATTACAAAATACTCAAAAATCTCAAATCTTCGATGAATAGAATACGATGGTGCCGCTTAGAAAGGGAACACCGTTTGTCTATGATATCAATATTATACTAGAAGGAACATTCATTCATTCCTGTTGAAATTGCTAGGTCACTTGACAATAATCATCTAATGGGACCATTGCCGAATTTCTCCAATTTAACAATGTTGGAGAGTTTGTAAGTTTATTCTCAAAATGAAATATTCACGTTGTTAGTCATGCATGTTAGCAGAACCGAGACTTATCATCATTTTACACAATGGAATTGCAGCGTATTTACTTTATTTATTATTTAGGTATCTACAAAACAACAACCTTAGCGGAGGCGTTCCAGAATGGCTCTCCGAACTCGGAAACCTTAAAGAGTTGTAAGTTCCACTTTTTCCAATTATTTTTGTTATAGTCTTTTAACTTTTTACATTCGTTATTTAGATTTAAAAACTGAATCAGTAATTTTGGGGCAATGCTTTTTTGTCATTCTTACAGGTTTATAGAGAACAACAATTTCAGTGGCGTAATTCCTGCGCAAATTTTCAGAAAATTTCTCAATGGTTCATTGAAACTGAAGTAATCATATTTTATTTTCTATTAGTTTATATTTTGAGACAAATTTAATTTTAAGATTTCCAGGTTCAGAATTTTCTTCCATATTTTCTATACTAGCATTGCCACAAACATCTGAAAATGATTTGAGTTGAAATTCTAATTGATCTTACTGCCCCTCGTTTGTGGAAAATATATTCTATTAATGTGCTGCAGCTACTGTGGGAACCCTTACCTATTTAATCCTTCGCCGAATTCTAAGAAGAGCAAAGTGAGAGTCGTCTTGGGAATAAGTCTCGGCGGATTTCTGGTCATCGTTCTTGCGGTGATAATTGGTATTACTTTTTATCGCAAGAAGTTCGGGAGAAAAGAGGGCGCCCCGATCACAGTGGTGGGGGGCAAACCTGTCGTGGACCCAGGTCAATAACTTTAGAAATACTATAATATGATAGACAGTTGGTTCCTTATAATGAAAGGAGCTGAGAATGCTTTTGCTTTCAGATTTAGTAACTTTAATTCCATGAATTGACACAGAGTATCCAATGATTACGGTGCCCAATCCAACAAAGACTCGCGACTTCACTCTGGATAACATTTCGGCTGCCACACAAAACTTTATTCAGAAGCTCGGACGAGGGGGTTTTGGATGGGTATATTTTGGTCAACTACCGGAAGAAACAGATATCGCAGTGAAAGTGCTCTCCTCGTTCTCCAAACAAGGAACTAACGAATTTTTAAATGAGGTAATTTTGAGATTTTAAACAATGTAATTCAATTTGGATTTGGATTTATTTTAAGGATGTTTAGTTATAAACTTAATTATTTATAAATTTAAAAATAATTTATTTACTGTAAAATTTATGTATGTGAATTGAGTTGATAACAGGTTGATCTTCTTTCGAGAATCCATCATAGAAATTTGGTGTCTTTACTCGGATATTGTAATGAATCTAGAGAACTTATGCTTATCTACGAGTACATGTCTGGAGGGTCTTTGGGAGATCACCTTTACGGTAAGTATATATTTGTTAGTGGGCAAGAATTGAATGACTAACCTAAACAACATGTATTTGCTACTTTTCTTAAGGTAACCAACTTGTATTTGCTTCTTTTCTTTGCCAGGTGATAGGGCGTGGCTTTCCCAACTAAGCTGGAGAAAGAGGCTCAAAATAGCTTTAGATACAGCACAGGGCAACTACTTTCTCAAGTACTTTCATGTAAAGTAGATTTCTTATGATCTAAACTCCGGTTGTCCCATTTCAGTCATGTAGATTTCACTGATCCCATGTAGATTTCTATATCTTAGAATAGACAAATTATGAGTAACGGTAGAGCTCATGTGATCATGCCGTCATGTCTCTGTTCGAAGGACTGGAATACCTCCACGTGGGTTGCAGCCCAAAGATAATTCACAGGGACGTCAAGACGGCCAACATCCTTTTAGACAGCAATTTCAATGGAAAACTGGCTGATTTCGGTCTTTCAAGGATGACAGTTGATGGGGAGGCTACTCATGTTATCATTGCCGCTAAAGGAACGCCGGGATACCTCGATCAGAGTACATCACACAACTCAATTTGCAATTTCTGACTCGAATATATTTTATGTTTCCATCGTGCTTGTTTACCTAATTCTTGGCTTTCACAGTTATTTCAGAACCATCACTTTGACGGAGAAGAGTGATGTGTATAACTTTGGAGTGGTATTGTTTGAGATCATATCTGGTAGAAAAACCGTAGATGTAAATGTACCTGTGGAGGAAATACTCCTTATTCAATGGGTAAGGTATCATCTCGAATTAAATACGTATAAGCTCCGCACTTTAAGGAGTAATTTGTTTAAATCTTGCTCTATTTTGCAGGTGACACCGTATGTGGAGGGTGGATGAAAATCCTGGCAAAATAGCAAAAATCATAGACAAAAGATTGGGGGACGATTATGACATGAAATCCATCATTGGCGTTGCCAAACTAGCGCTTAGATGTGTGCAGACTCAACCATCCCACAGGCCCAGCATGACTGAGGTAGTGGGAGAACTCAGAGAGGCTGCCAAACATGACAACAACGTATTTGGAGGCAGACTCCGGGGTCGAATCGAGTGTATAGCTTTCCTTCATTAAGAGTATGAAGTGCAGTTTCCTTCATACCTTCTCTCGTGCAATATCATCACTATCTCAACTGTATACAAGATATTATGATGTTTTCACTCGTTCAACACCATCACTATGTATAGACATTTTTTTTAATATTAGTGTTATTGGTGTATTATTTATTAAAATATTTCATTGAAAGCAAAAAAACATGTTAGAATATTATTTTTAGTATATATGTTTTTTTTTATTTTTATTTTTAATTTTGTATTATACAGTTTGAGTGGATCTAATGGTTAAGAACATAGAGGTAAGATGTGTATACCTCATTAGCCTTGGTGTCTCTATACCTTATTATTATTATTTGAATGGATTTTTTCCATATTCATTCTTATCTATTTTTTTATATTTAATTTTTTCAATAATAATTTTGTGCTATAATTTTAATAGAAATATCATCAGATGTATTTTTATTTTTTATAATTTTAATAAAAATGTTATTTTGTTTATTTATTTATTTTATTACTATTGAAACATTAAAATATATTATTAAATTTTAATTATCTATTTATTCTTAAAAATTGTATATAAATATCTTTTATTATTATTATAGATATAGTAAATTATTATTATTATTATTATTTTAACAATATTAAAAAACATGATCATATATATATATATAAGTTAGTCTATATAATTATATATTAATAGAGAAAAAATAATGCTTGGTGTATGTTGTTAGTGCCATTTAGAAACGAGACCAACAAAAGAAGAGAAATTTATTGTGCCCCATTATTTAAGATAAAAAGTGAAACCATGAAATGCATTCAAAGTGTCTAAAATAGAAAAACTCTAAACTACATCCAAAATGTCTAAAATATAAAATAGGAAGATCGTTGTCCCATGCTCTCACACCAATTCAGAGGTGAGGCCAAAGAACTTATGCCTTTATAGTAAAAACCCAAAATACTACTAGCCATAACATTCATAAATCAAAGAGGAGGGTGAGTGCAAGTTAATGATGGTTTCTCATGATGGGAACTAGTGGCAATGAAAACTTAGAAAAACAACAATATGTTAACTTGGAGGGATTATTCAAGGTACTTTTACAATGAATTTGAATATGAAAAGTAGGAAATTGAATTAGTTTTTCGAATATACAACTTTTATTCATACATAGACATTGCCAATAACTAGGTCAAATTTGATTTTTTCTAAGAGCAGTATCTTATTTTTCCAACAAAATATAAGGTATATGTTTTCATGCAAGTGTTGAGTATCTTAACCACGGAATTTCATTCCAAAAACTTATATACTTGTAGAAAACCAGTGTATTTTTTTGAATTTTTTAATATTAATTTTAAAAATTTTTAAAATTATCAAAGTCAACATATGCCTAAAATTACAAGTCTTTAGGTATAGTCTCCTCTAGTGTTGCATATAACTCATTTGAGAAATGGTTAAGCCCGGAAAAAATTATAGAATAAATAATAGAGGTATGTATTCTAGGATTTTGATATATGTCAAGACAAAAATAGAT
>CBVK0101053638.1:0-13628 GCA_900067695.1 Picea abies
TTCTCCTCTTTTTCCATAGCTCGAAATTATGCTCTTATAGCCTCCAGAATACAACTGAAGGACCGAGTCAGAACGTTTCCAGTATATGGAAGGCGAAAGATCAGAGATATTTTTTCGTGACATGGAAACCCGACCTAATTTTCTATTTTTTGGCACAAATCCCGATATATGTGAGTTGTAGTGGAGTAGCAAGCATATACGCATCTTGCAAAGTGGTTAGGGAGTGTATATGTGGAAAATATATATTGTTTTGTCTCTCGATTTATCAAAAAGGGGTTTATAATTCTGCATAGGGAAATGGAAAAAGGCCCTCTATGAAAGATAGCAATGGTGGAAAAAGGCCCTCTATGAAAGATAGCAATGGTGAGGCAAATCTTGCTATAAGAAAGCCAGAGACAAATCCTGGCATGATAGATATATGAAGAGGAAGATTTTCAAGGAAGGAGACCTAGTCTTTCTCTATGACAACAAAAATTTTAATCTTCCTAGTAAATTCAGAATGCATTGGTTGGGGCCATATGAAGTAAAGACTGTCGCAAATGGGGGATATGTACAGTTAAAGGATCTGACATGACCATAACTCAAGGGAATGATCAGTGGTAGTCAACTGAAAATGCATAGGGACAGTCAACCTCCTAAAGATTGAAAGTTCCAACGCAGTGGGACATACTTGTACATAGTGTAATATAGTAGAAGCTAGGATAGAAAAATGAAAAAAATAAATAAAAATTAGAAAAAGAAGGAAAACGAAATACAAAATTAGAAAAAAAGAAAATACAAAAACACTAGGAAAAGTTGCACACAATAATTACCACAACAAATATCAGAAGATCGTGCATAGTAAAAAGTGAAAAGTGAGCACAACCCAGTCTATAAAAGGAGGCAAGCACATAGTAGTCAACACTTAGAAAAATTTGGATCTCAGAGTGAGAAAAAGATTACGAGCCCTAGTTTCTTATTAACGAAGTAGCAAGCCAGGTTGTAAAAGTTGAAAAATATGACTCCACCAAAGTTTGGTTCACCAAGACAGTTTTTCTGGGTTACATGACAAGGGCCAAAGGTGCAAGGAATGAATGCAGCAACTAGAGAATATAGTCAAGCTTGAGGATTTTACCACCTCAGACCTGGAATCTATTAGCTCGATGTAGGTTGAGGAAGAGCTACCTACATCACAACAAGGTGAGATAAGGCAGAGCTACGGGGTTGGGAACGATGCTCCAAACCCTAAACCTGAAGCACCTGCAAAACCTGATAACATAGTGGGATGACAGTCCCAGGCACAAAATGAAGTTTTGGTCGAAGAGATCATCGATCGACCATAGTTCGATAGGGAGGAAGAAAACAAAGACGTAGAAAAGGAAGGAACATATGGTATGGGGCAGAAAAGAAATAAATCTGATAGTATGGAGATTACCCTCCCTTTTCTCCCAGACGCAGTCCCAACTGTCGACAGCATGCTGGGAAAGGTACCCAAGATAAGGTAAGAAAACCATGACATGCACGACACGACCAAATTTCTAGAGTTAGTCGAGGAGAACTATTTGATTAACACAATGGAAATTGGACCCCTAGGACAACCAGTGTTGGAGCCCGCACAGTGGATCACAGGACTTTATAACTCAAGGATTATGAATCTTTTGGACATACCGCACTTTGGGCATGGTAAGAATGTCGGCCTTTGCATCAAACAACTGGTCTCCTTGGTCCACGGAGGAATCATATGGATGGATAGACCTATGCAGATCAACGTGGCATTGATTTCCAAGATCACAGGACTGCCCACATTCGGTGTGCAGCGAGAAGAGTATATAGATAACAAAGCGCGTAAGAAATAACTGGAGGAACAAGTTAAAATGTAGTTCATCACGACTAGGGGAAACAGAGGCATTGTCATCAAAGACATTAATATTAATGCGACAAGTTTTGCAAGCAATTTTATGGCATGTAAGATGCTAAGAAAATGTCACAGAGAGGAAGCGCTAGTAGGTGTGATCATAGTGGATGCGCAATATGCTAAGAGAATGATGTTCAGTTGGGTGTCGTACATGTTGAACCTGTTTCTACTTGACTGTTGTGATGTGCAGGACAATGGAACTGAGTTCCATTACTAATGGTTAATAATACTGATAGCCTTGGCAGGGTGGAAGGATCCCAAGTTCTCATCATTTTTGGATAGGGTGGGAAAATGTTATGCGGCCAAGTATGAGTCTCTTTGGAAATCAAAGGACAACAAGATGCAGCAAGAAAACAACACTGTGTTTTCCATGTTGTTAGAATAAATCCATCATTTCACAACAAATGTGTGGTGCATAACTATGGAGGTAGCGCAGGAGACAGAGAGGATAGCCAAATTCAAGGCATCTTGACATCATGTATGGATCCAAGTTGTAAGGGATGCCAAAAAGGAGTGGCTAAAGATGCAGTATTGCATCATGAGGGAGGAAGTGGACTAGATTATCAAAGACTAGCTTGCACAGTGGCAGTCACCAATAGCAAAACCAACCACAAGGACATGAACGGTGTAGTCCTCTAATCCCATAGAGATGACCAAGGCATGCTCATCATCCCAAACAGGTATCCCAGTTGATAATACTAGAATAGCCATGGCACGAGCTCAACCAAGTGAAAGCAGCACATTACCAAAAAGGCCGAGGAGAATTCCCACAACAGTATGAATAGGAAGTCAACCGCAGACTTGATAAAAGGAGATAGTACAGGCTCCATAAGAAAGAATCCAATGAACAATAAGAGAGGTGCAGCCCTCACAGATAGTAGGGAATCTTTTGCAAGGAAAAGATGCACAAAACAAGCGCAAGTATGAGACAAAGGACCCAGACATCACCTTGACATGGGATGATGCAGAGCTTGTCGCGGACAAGGTCCAAGACAAGAGTGAAGAAGTGGCCAGAACTGCATAGGTGTGGAGGGAAGAAATTATGGCCAAGCTCCTAGAAGTTCACGAAAACATACAACAACTACAGAGCCAGGTAGAACCATAGGCCATCGTGCAGCAACAGGAAAAGGTACAGAGGCCACCTGTGCAGAAAGAGGGCAAAGAGACTATGTAATTTGTTTTCCATGGTAGGGAAACATTCACCATAACGCATCAAATGATCATATTCAATCAAGATACAATGCATAAACCCCTAGAGGAAGTAGCGTAAGTGGATATGGTGATGGCACAGATCCCCACAAAGGCCTTATACGGGCTACAGGCCAGTGTCATCCAAACATGCATTCTAGGGAATGCATGGATGCCACGAATATAGAGGTGGGAAGAAGGGTCATAGAGATTCTCCCAATAACCTGCAACCATATGACTATAGAGAACGAGGAAGAGAAAGAATGCACAGATGGTTTGGAGCAAGGATTGACAGCGGCATACAACCGCATCCTCAACAATGCGCAGATAACAGAGAGAAGCACAAAGGAGAATATCAACCTCATTATGCAAAAAATTGATCAGTATAGGCAGGAGATCGAGGAACTCAAGGAGAATCTCAATCCCATGAATTTACATGAGGTCCAATAATAGAGGAAAGAAGAATCTGTAATTCAAATAGTAGAGATGGAGAAACAAGTCAGCACAGTAGCAGAATTGTTTGACCAAGCAGCGCAGTTTTGGACAGTGCTGGAGGAGGATGAACAAGTCCAGAAGTGGGACCAGGAAGAAGAAAGAGTAAGCATAGCTATCGAAGACCTCAAGCAGAGGCAGACAACAATGAGTACCCCATAACACCTTAAAGGTACTCGAGATATAAAGAAGCTATAGTCTGAGTTGAAAGAAGCACAGATGAAAAAACAGGAGAGATAAGCGGAAGTGGAACCACTCTAGGAGAAACCAACAAATATGATCATGCAATTGGAGGATGAAAAGAGAAACATGATGCAAACACGAACAGAGTGTGAAACATTAACCCAGGAGGATATCACAGTGCAAGCATTAGAAGAGATTGCAGGAAATTTTACGTAGGTCCAAGCAAGAGGAAGGTAACTTGTAGACAAGTTCCACATCCTAGCAGAGGTTATTCAGGGCGTGCACACTACCTAGGTGGCTCAAGATGATCCACATGTCAATGTTGGAGGCATGTTGAGTGTAGGCCTATTTTGAGGAAATACCTATTTTTGAAAGGTAAAACCCAATTTTGGAGAAGATTAGATGGAAGAAAAAAGTAGCACATGCGAGGGAAAGCCACATGCAAAGGAAAGCATGCAAGGCACCAAGTAGAAAAACCTAACCATATTAGGGTTAGTGTTTTGGTAAGATATTGTAACAGCTTGTAAAGTAGTATAAATAAGAACCTAGGAGGTCTAGGTTGGAGGTAGTGGTTGATTCATGATTTTGGTTCAAAGGTTGTTCCAAGTTAGTTTTGAATTGTAATAAGTTGTGTGATACATTTTTGTAAGTTGTTGAGAAGTAGAATGGAAAGGTAGCTAGATATTGAGGGTTATATCATAGGCTAAGGATCCTGGTGTGATCTAGTCCACCTCTCAGAGGTTGTGGAACCTATTTCTTGATTGTATGATTAGAATTGTAGTGTGTACAGTGCCATATGTTGCAGCATGCCTAATAAAAGAGCCTAAGAAGCCAGATACGAGTGGACATAGCCCAGGAGGGGGTGAACCATGGTAAAACCTATGTACTATATGATGATTGAATGTCTATTTAATTTATGTTAATGGTTGATCATCTTTAATTCTTGTTAATGATTTATTTAAACATATGTGGTTGGCTAGATATATTAGATTGCATGAAAGGGTATAACAGATGAATGGATCTTAAGAATAATAGACTGAGTAATCATTTTAAGGCCTGAGAAAGGTCACTTACAATACCATATCCCCACTCTTTACTAGACTGCAAGAACTTGAGAATTACAGTCACCCATAGAAATATCTTGGGTGAGACTGCATAGTACATTCTGTGTGGTGTGTTGCCTTTTAGTTTACCATGAGAGATGATAGTTTTAGAGGGTTTTTTTGGAAACCTGTCAAATCTAAACTTGGGTGTTGGCCCTTGGTTATGGAAGTAAGAGAAAATCAAGGAAGAAAAGGCAGAATGAGAACTACACGGAAGACACGGTGACTGTTACTGGGTCAAAGTGAGAAAAGAGAAAAAAAGATGGAGCGAATTAAAAGGAAGCAATCCATTGGATGAGGAGATCGAGGATGATAGATCAGCAAGGAAGAAGGATCGTGGACAACTCAACAAGCAAAAAAAACCATCGTTGTATTCTTTGGAGCACTGAGAGAGAAGGAAGGAAAGACAGGTTGGAGAAGCCCTCAAAACACGGGCCAAGTTGACCTAGGGTTTTGGTATCTAGGGTTTTGACACCTAGGTTTCGACCTAAGGATGTTAGTGAGTGATTGTAATGTATAAATAGAGGTCAAGAGAACCTGGGATGGGTTGTTGTCATTGTTATTACTATTTTTGGTGTTGATATTGTTATGGTGCGATTGGGAGAGTAACATTGGGTGAGAGAGAGAAGTGATGAGTACGAGAGCCTTATGTATTGTAAGATCTTCAGCTGGGTGCGCAAGGAGGGGAGAGATAGAGAGAATAATAAAGAAGATATGCTAGCTAAGAGAACAGATAAGAACTATATGCTTCATCTTAATACATTATAAATCACAGTTCTGTCGACATAACCCTAGAGAGAGGGTGAACCACGTATATCTTGTCTTGTGTGTGTGATTGATGCCATGTTCTTTTTCTTTGATATACTGTTATTTCATTGTTGTGGTAGATATGATAGATGTGTGGAATATATCTAAGATGATAAGTGATATATGCATGTTGTATTTTTCTAGTGTTGGATCCACTTGATACTTCCCTTGGTTGTACACATCCCTATCCTGCAACCCCCCCATAGTTACTTTGGGTGAGACTGCATCTACTTCATAGGTGTAGCCGAAAGGGCCAGTAGTCAGGGATTGTTGGTGTGCTCTTGAAGCTGAACCCTAGGTATTCTCCTGTGCCAACAAATGGTTCTGTTGTCAAGAAAAGAATATTCTTGAGGGAATGTCAAGGTGGTTCCCATCAAAGATAGAGATTCAGAAGTGGATAGAATATCAAGAAAAGGACTTCGTTGAAACCTAGAATAAGAAACCTAATCTTAGTACAGATGATTAGTTGGAGAAATATATATTTATTGATATAAATGAAATTTTCTTTGGAGGAATCCATCTAGAGCTATACAAGTGGTTAGCTAGGTTAGAAGATACCCAGTTTGAGATAAGATCTAGACCTCCTGTGGTTTGTACATCGACATTGATCAAGAAGGTCAAGAGATTTGATAATGTCATATGAAGAGCAGTAGATCATTGGTTTGATAGCACCATTAGAGGGTACATCACCGAGTTTGTTGTTGATAGAGTAGAGTCATATAGCCAAGCCGAGAGATATTTATTCAAGGGAACCATAGGAAAATTTTTACATTTTCTGAAGTTGAGGATCAAGATGCTATTGCATGAAAAAAATTTTTACATTTTCTGAAGTTGAGGATCAAGATGCTATTGCATGAAAAGAACATCTTGAAGAAACAGTAGATTGGTCGTATCTGGAAAATTTGATGTTCAAAAATTCAAATAGTGATAGCAACACAGAAGCTAGACATACGTGCAGTGGAAGAGAGTTCAGACAAGTTCATCTTGCGAACCTATTTAAGAAGAACTATGGGAACAAGGGTTTCTATAGTTGAGAAGAGGCAGATCTGACAGACAAAGAGCATTCAGAACTCGCTAGGGAAGAGGAAGGAAAAGTTGAAGAAACTTTTCAGGATGAGCCAGAAACTCTAGGAACTGCGCAGACTATTGAAGTAAGTACTATTATCCCTCTTGTTGTTTAATTAGCAATAAGCAATCAGAATAGTCAGAGTCACCAAAGTCCTCAAAGTACTATTTCTAGCAATTCAGCATATACTCAGACAAGAAACCTAGAAAGATCTATGGTAGATGAGATGAGGCTCCCTATCTTTAGGGGAGATGGGTCTGAAGATCCTGATCAACACCGGTTCCTATGTGAAGCCATATGAAATATTAAGAATGTCACTGATGAAGATGTTAAAAGAACTCAGTTTAGTACTACCCTAAGGGATTGCACACTGAGTTGGTACATGAATCTTGTCCAAGGACTTGCACAACCTAAGTCGCTGAATTAGATCAAGAATGTGTTGATTGTAGACTTCAAGAAACCCAAATCGAAATCACAATGTATTACAGAGATGAAAGAGATCAAGCAAAAGGTAGTCGAACCCATATGGGAATTCAATCAGAGATTCAAGACCTTAACAAGTCGATTGACTTTTCAGATCCCAGATGAGAAGAACAAAGAATGGTTCATTGCTGCCCTTTTACCACACATCATAGTTCCTCTGATGCAACAGAATATTTCTTCGCAGGTTGAGGCAGTGGATATCTCCATGAAGTTATAATCATCCCCTATGGGAGAATCCATCTCAAGTATGAGTCAGATCTTGAGTCAACTAACTAGTTTGTCTCTACAGGTTGAAGATATGAAAAAAGACAAGCGAAAGGATAAAAGAGAAGACATTTGGTGTGTCATATGCAGATCAAAAGGCCATGAAAAGGATCATTTCCCCCAATTCCATGAATACTTTTCCTCTGGAGCTCTGAGCCCTTTGAAGCAAGTCACCTTACCCTGGTGCGAAGTATGCAGGAATAGACATTGCCCTAGTGAGTGCTATTACATGCAAAAATATGTTTAGACACCCACAAATTTGTATTGCATGTTCTGTAAGTCTATGGAACATGATGATAGAGACTGTAGGTCTTATGATCTCATGCATGAAAGGTAAAGAGACATATACAAAATTCAAGGCAGAGTATAGCAAGAAGGAAACACTACATAGTATAACTCCCCTGGGAGAGGAAAATTCAATCCTCGTAGTGGATTCAGAGGACAAGGATGAGGAGGAGGTATGGTTCGAGGCCAAGGATAGATAATATGTTATAACTACACACAGCCAACACACCTATAAAGATATTGTCAGAACCCTTGTACCACTTGCAGCTATTGGAACTCCTTCGAGCATCTTATCAAAGAATGTCCAGCACTATTGACTGAGATTCAAGAAAGATGAGGACCCCAGTAGAACCCACAAGTGAAACTTATATATGTCGAAACTCGTGGAGAAGACCCTAGAGTCACTTTTATAACTAGAGGAGGCGTTGTTACAAGAGAAGACAGACTGACCCAAGGAAAGACTATAGAAGACTCAGGAATCAAGAAAGTTATAGAGAAGACCCAATCTTTTGATGCAAAGAGAGAAAGACATATATTTGAGGAGGCAAGAAAAGATTTCAAAGAAGATCAAGGCTCTTCATCAAAGACATGGCCAGAAGTAAGGGAATATGGGATACCTTGGGCACTTGATCAGTCTATTTCGCCAAGAGAAGGAAAAGAGGTAAGCAAACTCATGGAATTTCTATATACTTGTATTAAGTTGATTCAGGATGAGAGCGTTGTACAAGAACTACACAATTTAATCAGACAATATGAGCTCAGAAAGATGGACCCCTTACTAAATAGGGAAGTACACCAAATCGCTAAAAAGATAAGGAAAAATAAGGAATTACACTTGAATGCTCAAATAGGAGAATATGATATAGACTATGTAGTCATCAACTTAGGGTCGGTGGTCAATGTCATGACGAAGAAAACCTGGGCACTAATGGGAAAATTGAAGCTCATCTATTCCCCTATCAGGCTCAGGATGGTTAACCAGCAAGCTGCAATCCCCTTTGGCAGACTAGAACATGTCCCTATGGACATCGACGAAGTAAGAATGTTTGTAGATTTTGAGGTAATTGAGATAGTTGATGATAACTTCCTTTACCCTGTGTTGTTAGGAATTGATTAGGCTTTCAATAATTCCACTGTGGTTGATTTAAAGAAAATACGTATGACTTTTGAAAGAGATGGCCTTAGGGTCATTTCACCCTTAGATACAGATGAAGGTCAGCGATACACAGAGCCCATCAAAGAATAAGATCGCGCACATGAACTAGAAAACATATACAAATTAATAGCTAGACAACAGGATTACATTAATCCTACAGCCGATGGAAAACTAAGCTGGTGAAGTGACAGTGCATGTTCATCGGAATCAAAAGAAGCACTGGAGAACTGGTAGAATAAAATGTATAAAGTATCTACAAGAATATGTGCTATATTAACCAGAGAAGTTAGTTGGATCAACACAACAGTAAGTAACTTACCCACCTTTGATGGTCTGAATCCTTTAGAAACCTTCTTGACGGACTTTGAAGAAAGTGTACCAATACAACAAAGATTGTTGGCAATGCATGAGGCTCTGAAAGCAACCCCAGCAAGATGGTGGGGGACACACAAAAACAACATTATGGAATGGGTACAATGTCGTACCTTGATGACAACGCGGTCTTGGCACAAGTAGAAGGTTGTGAAGTTCACTACACGGGTCAAAGTTGTCCAAAAGACCATGTGCGAAGTTGCGAAGAAGCCTAGAGAAACATTCCTCAAGAGAAGTGGGTGCACAAATTCATTAACACATTGGACACAACACCTATCAACTGGTACTTTCAAGCGAGCTATGCCTTATCACTATAGATTGGGAAGGTATGACTCAAAATTTTGTAACCACCTTCTTTGGGAAGGTATGACTCAAAATTTTGTAACCACCTTCTTATTTGAAAGTCAATATCCTTCAGTAGATCAAGCATTGCAGATTGTAAGACAAAAAGTATTCAAGGAGGCCTCTAACCTCCCTTTGGATCAATAAGAGGACGAATAGACTGCGCCTCTCCAGAAACTACAAGGCTGGTACAACCTCAATGTTGATGAAGACGATGATCCTAGGAAAGTGAACATTGCCAAAACAAAAGGCCAAAGAGATGTGGAATGACTAGGAGTTGAGCTACCATTCATTGGACAGCCAGTCAAGATTAGGAAAGTCAATATTGGAACAAAACAGACACGGAATCTTGAAAATGTTGGAGATTATTGGGATGCTACCACTATTGATAAGATTACAGAATTACTACATGAATATCAGGACTTTTTTCCAACCAATTTCACTAATATGAAGGGAATTAAAGGGCCTATGGGAGAGATGAGGATCCCTTTGAAACCAGATGTAAGTCTAATCAAACAGAGACCCTATAGATTGAACCCTAAATATAAGGAGAAAGGGAAGATTGAGCTCGACAGAATGCTGCAAGCAAGATGGAGCACTACTTCAAATTCAAAAGGATTAAATGTCCTCAAAGGATTAAACTCACTAGTACAGAACTGAAAAGACATGTTGCCATATGGTGGGATTATATGTAGCATGAGAAAATTCGAAAGGGTAAAAATAAAATTCTAAGTTGGGGTAAAATGTTTAAAAATCTTTGAGAGAAGTTTCTACATATAGATTAGCAATGTGAATTTTTCAAGATATTGCAATTTTGATGAAGAAATCATAGAGTGTACAAGAGTAAGTTGATGTCCTCTACAAAATATCCATTCATGTGGCATATGGAGAATATGAACATCGGTGAGCATCAAGGTATGTGAGGATACTTGGGTAGGGAGGATAAAAACATTCCTCCCAACAACCCGAGTTAAACCCAATTGACTAAGTCTTGATAAAGCATGCTTATTGAAAAAAAAAAAAAAACTTCCACTGCAATGGGAGGAGGTTCTTTCAAGGTTTGGGAGAGCTTACACTCCTTGACCATTAACAGATTGTATTTTCTATTTCATGGGGAAAAACAAATATAAGCATATGAAAAACTAAGTCCCTACTCAAGGTGTCTCCCTTGAAGTAGACAACCTATATGTATAAGGTCCCAAGGGTTGGATAGCTTCATGAGTCAATGCTTTCAATCAAGTCACTACATCTCTACAAAGGGATACAATATGCAATGCCATTATTAGGTGAATGAAACACAAGGAAGTAAAATAGAAGTTGGAGAATTGAGAGAGATGGTTGTAATTCAATCCTTATAATGAGAACATATAGGTAGCCTTGATTAGCTAATACATTCTCTAAAAAGGAAAAACAAATCTAAGGCCTGAAGGGAAAAAATTGCACTAGACTTCACTGGATCAAATTAGGGGACAAGCCCAAAAAATCCCTTTTAAAATCCCTATCTTATTAAGCAATAAAGAGCATGAAATCCCTCAAAATATTGTTCAATGCCCAACCAACCAAGAGGACATTGAGAAAGGATCACTAACCATTACAAATAGTATTCTAGTCTACATAGGGATAGGAATACACAGGTTCTTCGAGGTTGTCCCTCATCCAATGTTGTCAAACCATCAATGTTTATATGAGCAAGACATGACTTTGGATGAGTTGACATTGTTGTTGATGAAGATGGTTGATGATAATTCCACATGGTTTGATAGATACTCATGTGATTTCTATAAGGCCATGTATCATTTCATCAAGCCCAGCTTACTACTAGTGTACAAGGAAGGAGTGAAAAATCAATCACTAGGGGAGCATATCAATAAAGGGATTATTTGATTTATCTTCATCTTCAAGCATCCTGAGTTGATCCACAATGGGCACCCAATCACTTTGGTTAATGTTTTGTGCAAAATCTAGCCAAAACATTAGCACTACCACTAAATCTCATTCTCACAAAAATTATCAACCTTGAGTTGATATGCTTCATCAGACATCAGTACATTCTTAATAGTGCCATTGGTGTCATGGAAGGGTTTTTATGGCCAATAGGCATAAGGCTAGATAACATGTTTATTAAAATTGATTTTCAAAACACATAAAACAAAATGGAATGGTCTTTCAATATTGTTATGCTTAAGTCTCTTGGTTTTGGCCCTTTTTTATCAAAGTTGTGGAGACCTTTGTCGATGTTATAGTTTATCTATCTAAAAATTAGGTAAAATTTATAGAAATCAACCTCTTAAAGTTGATCATAGAGAATTTTCGGTTGATGCATGCCCTTTATGAGATGGTTATAGAAGCTTTAGGATAACTTATCTACAATATAATGGCCCAATATCTCATCAAGAGTGTTCATTTGTTGAGACCTAAGCATGCCCAACGTGTATTGTCACTTCACTAATTACTCCTTCCTTTGCCTACTTGAAGCAAAGGAAACATTAGATAGCATGATTTACTTCCTTCACATTTAACTTTGCGATGCTTCTAGGTATAAATTACAAATGAATTAAATGCAATGCTTCAAGTCAAGCCAAAAGGATACCCCTGATGACTTGCAAGTCAAGGTTGTGCATGGATTTAGCCAAGAAAAGTGTTTAACTTTTTTTGCGATCTTGTTTGCATTCCATGCCTTTTTAAGGGAACTTTGGAAGGTATTCATTCAAAGTTTAGCTAAAAGATTAATAAATGGATAACACGTCTCGTGTATTTTTCTGCCAAATTTTATAGTTTCACTAAGCCCTAGGTATGAATTATATTTACTATTCATCACATTGGATGCCCTCAACTAGAACTTGTTAGCACTATGAAAATTTTCTTGGAGGATTTCTTTGGAATAATTCAAATGGAGAGAAAGGATTTCGCAATTGGTGCACCTAAGGATTGGGGAGGAATTAGCATTATTTCTACTCAACTCATGTGCAATTACTATGTCGCAATTGGGTCATCAAATTTATTAAAAGGAGAGAAGAATGCAAGATTATACTTAGAAACGACATTACCTCTAGACTCTTGTTGACCAAAAATCGGTCAATTTTATTTTCCTACTCCTAGAATAATAAACAAATTGACATCATAAGATGAAAAATTTTGAACTATTATGATTTCATTATGTACCCCTCATTCTCAGCTTCGCCACGCATTTTTCATATTCAAAATCTGAGTTTGTATGCTCAAGATATCCAGGTTTACATCCAAACTCCCAAAGAGTGCTTCTTCATTATGTTGTAAAGTAAATTTTGCTTGGAACCGCGATTAATATCTTGTCTTGGTTCATAATTCCTTGGAACATGGTTTCTTGGGACTCAATATTTTCTTGGAGCTACATTACTCCACTCTTCTCTACACTTCCACACTAAGTGTTCTCTTACATTATATATATTTAGTCAAATTCTCGTTCTTCCCCTCTCTAATACTCTACTATATCACTCTCTTACACTTAAAAATATTTCAAATTTTCTTCACTCTCCCACCTCCCCTCATATTCCATTCCCTTCCTCCCCTCTTCCACTCTATATATCACCAATACTTAGATATTTTTTAGATTAATTCTCCCCCCCCCCTTACACCACAGGACCATTCCATTGCAAGATTTCTCATTTCCCCGTGAGCACTCCTCCATCTTCCCTTCTCTATGTCCCTCTACTTTTAATCACGTAGTCATTTTTATTTATCCCCTCCTTCCTCCTTAACTCTCCATTTTCTCCCTCCTTCTCACCTGTTGAATTTTTGTTAATTGCATTAACATTAGATTTACCATAGAAATTTAAACTTATTTTTCATGCTCATTTCTCCATAGGTGATGTTGCACCATCGCCACCCAACCATAGACACCTACTCGTTCCACCCCCAAGCATAACATATACATCTTGGGAAAGCCTTCTACACAAGGGGAGAAAACCCAACAACCTTCTTATAGAGAATATCCTTGCCAAGACAAAATAACCA
>CBVK0101053646.1:0-14926 GCA_900067695.1 Picea abies
ACTGCAAAATTTGTTAGAAAAGTGTAATTCTGGGGAAGAAGGGGTAAAAAGAGTAAATCAGGTTCGTAAGAAGAGAAGAACAACCAGGGAATTCATATTGAATGCCAACATAGGATATTTCAATATGGGGGATATCATACTAGAATTAGGGTATAAATTCAATGTTTTGCCGAAGAAAACATGGGAAGCTATAGGAGAACCTCAATTGGGGTATTCACCTATTTAGTTGAAATTGGAAAATTCAACATAGAGTGGTACCAATTGGTAGGTTGGAGGGTATTGCAGTAGATATAGATTGTGCGCACACCATGAAATACTTTGAATTCATTGACTTAGTGTACAACACTTCTCCATATCCATCATTGTTGGGTTTGGATTGGGATTTTGATAACAAAACTATTATTAACTTGAAGACAAGGAAGATGATCTTTGAATCAGGGGAGTACAAATTTATTGCGCCATTAGATCCCTCAGAAGGAGGAAGGTATGTGGAAGTTGCGATGGAAAATATTCTTACAGAATATGTCAATCAGTTATACAAAACAACCACGCATGAAGAGGATTATATCAACCCAACAAAAGATGGAATGTTGAGTTGGAGGACTATTAGTTCTTGTGCTTCAGACTCTAACACCAGACTGGAAAAATGGAAGTAGCGACTACATGAATTATTTACCAGGAGATGTTTCAGAATGATGTGCATGCTGATATGGATTGGTTCAGAGGTAAGAGATCCTCCTTCCTTTTATGGTATGAATGACTTAGAAGAGTTTTTGATGAAATTTGAACTAGAAGTAGTAGAAAGTCAAATATTACCAATATTAGATATTGATTTGAAATATACACCCGCAAGATGGTGGGGTACACATAAGGAGAAGGTCAACAATTGGTTTCAGTGCAAAAGGTTACTATGCATCAAATTCAGTTCAGAGAAGGAGCATAAATATGAGGAGAAATATGAGGGATTTGGACAACCTCAAGAACATGTAGATAAGTGCATGGTTCAATGGAGATTAGTGCCACCAGAAGAATTTCCACACCATTTTATTCACACACTAGAAAGCATTCTGAAGAACTGGTACACAGAACAGGAACAACTCAGAGAAACTGGTAATTAGGGGAAAGATACAACATAATTTCATAGTTACATTTTCCTTTGAGCATGACCTCCTAGAGATTGATACCACGTTGAAAGTGGTAAGAGACACGATATTTGAAGAACTGGAGTTTGAAATAGTTCCATCATATCAGAAGCATACTAGAAAGACAGTTAAACAATTGCTACAATGTTATCACGTCGCAGAGGAAGAAGATCCAGCAAAAGATAATCCATGCAACATATAGATTCTAGAAGTGGAAGGTGAAAGGGAAGTAGAAGGTCCCAAGATAGATTCAGAAGATTATGTTGCACCATTAAATATCGAGAAGGTCAACATTGGAACTACAGAAAACCCAAAGGTGGCAAGTATTGGAGATTATTGGGATAATTAGACAATAAAGAGGATCATAGAATTATTGCGCAAGTACAGTGACTTATTCCCAACAACATTCTTAGAGATGAAGGGGTTAGTTGGAGATCTAGGAGAGATGAATATCTCGTTGAAGCCAGAAGAAAGACCTATCATACGGAGGCCTTACAACTTGAATCCAATATACAAAGAGAAGGTGAAGACAGAAATTGACAAGATGTTAGAAGCTGGTGTTATAGAACTTGTAGAAGAGTCAGAATGGATCAGTCCTATGGTGGTGCAGGAAAAGAAGCAAGGAGGGATCGAGATTTTTGTATATTTGAGAAAATTGAATGACGCTTTCTTACATGATCCTTATCCTACCCCATTTATAGATGAAGTTTTGCAGAATGTAGGGGTTCAAGAAGCTTATTCTTTTACAAATGGATTCTCGTGATATTATCATATTAGGATAGCAGTTGCAGATAAGCATAAGAAAAAATTTGCTATAGAGTGGGGATCATTTCAGTATATAGTTATGCCATTTGGATTGAATAATGCACCAACCATTTTTTCAAGGGTAGTAGTAGCAGCTTTTAAGGAATTCATTCATAAGTTTTTGGAGGTTTACTTGGATGATTGGACAGTGTTCAATTTGTTGAAAGATCGTGTTGAAGTATTAAGTTTGATGTTGGAAATATGCAGACAATGTCAAATATAATTAAATATTAAGAAATGTATTTTCATCTCACCTTTTTGGATTTTGTTAGGACATGTGGTGTGTAAATAGGTTTTGTTGATTGATCCTACTAAAATTGTTGTCATAGTTAACTTACCACCACTAAGGTCGGTGCGCCAATTGAAGAGTACATTGGGCCATACAGAATATTACAAGAAGTCCATAAGAGGGTATGCATAGATTACTGCACCAATGGAGAAGTTGTTGAAGAAATACACTAAGTATCATTGGAACGAGGAATGCCAACAAAGCTTGGATATTTTGAAGGAGAAGATGGTTACTACATCGATTTTAGTATTTCCGGATTGGGGAAAATAACTCCATGTGCATGTGTATGCATATGTAATAGAATTAGGAGCAATATTAACCCAACCAGGAGAAGGTGATATAGATCAACCTATTTCTTTTGCAAGAAGGAATTTTTCAGATTCATAGCAAAACTACAATACTACAGAAAGAGAAGGTCTAGCTATGGTGTATGCTTTGCAGAAATACAAACAGTATTCGTTAGGGAAACATTTTAAGATGTTTACATATCATTCAACTCTGATTTATTTAGTCAATAATCCATTGTTGAGGGGAAGGATATGCAGATGGTTACTCTTGTTTCAATAATTTGACTTTGAAGTTGTGGTGAAGCCTGGAAGATTGAATGCAGGACCAGATCACTTATCCAAGATAACTAATGGAGAAGAACCTAGTAACTTGGAAGATAACTTTCCAGATGCCCAATTATTTTCAATACAGATAATTGATGAGTATTTTGCTGACATTATTGAGTTTTTGAGTACATGATTTGCACCAAGAAAATTTACTAATTCGTAGAAGAAAAATTTGATGGTCAGAGCTACAGATTATCAGTTGATTGCAGGTCATTTATACAAACTAGGAGCAAAGAACATCATGAGAATATGTGCAATGGAGCATGAAAGACCCATTATTTTGGTAGAGGCGCATAAAGGAATTGCAAGAGGGAATTACATAGGAAAAGCTACCGCACAGAAGGAATTTCGCGCTAGATTATGGTGGCCAACAGTTCACAAGGATTCAAAGGAATAGTGTCAAATGTGTGATGTATGTCAAAGAGTTGGGAATCCATCTAGGAGGGATGATATGCCATTGAGACCCCAAGTAACGTTGCAAGTATTTTATAAATGGGAAATAGACTTTGTAGGTCCAATTAATCCACCATCAAGAAGATTAGGAGACAAATATATTATTACAGTGATGGAATACTTGACCAGATGGGTAGAGGTAGCACCAGTGAAGGATTGCAGTACAGAGAGTGTAGCGCACTTTTTATTTGAACATGTAGTGACAAGGTTTGGATGTCCAAGAATATTTATGAGTAATCATGGGACTCATTTCATCAACAGTACAATTGAGGAAATGCTTGAAGAGTTTAAGATACACCACCAAAACAGTACTCCTTATCACCCTTAAGAAAATGGAACAGTGGAAGCCTTCAACAAGATTTTGGAGAATGCCTTGAAAACAATTTGTAATGTGAATAGAAATGATTGGGATTTGAATGTACCAGCAATACTTTGGGCTTATAGAACTACCTGAAAGAAGCTAACAAGACAGACACCCTTTATATTGGTGTATAGATAGGAGGCAGTAGTTCCCTTAGATTATTTGATACCTAGTCTACATATTGTAGCAATTACTGATATGACAAAAAGGGGCCCAGCGTAGGAAATATTGGCTCAGCTGATGGAATTAGAAGAGGATAGAATCATGGTAGGTTTTCATTAGGAGGTACAGAAAACAAAGGATAAAGCATGGCATGACAAACATATCAAGAAGAAGAAGTTTAAGGAAGGCGATATGGTTCTTTTCTATGACAGTAAGTATTTGCAGCACTCGGGGAAGCTTAGAATGCATTGGCTAGAGCCATATTAGATAAAGTTTGTCACAGATGGAGGTGTTATACAACTGCAAGACTTAGCAAGTAAGGAAGTTCAAGGACTAGTGAATGGTAGTCGACTGAAATTGTATAGGGACAGTCGACCTACTAACCCTTAGTAGTTGTAGCATAGAAAGTAGACTTGTACATATTGTAAATAGTAGGAGTTAAAACAAGAAAAAGGCAGAGAAAAGTAGAAAAACGAAGAAAAATCCAAAACAAAATAGTTAGAGGAATAAGTGATATATAGATATTTAGGAATGACAGTGTGCAGCAGAAAAAAAAAATGGTGTGACATAATTCAGAAGACTATGTGTGGGAAACTTAAAACACAACACGAAGGGAAAAATGGGAACAGATGGGAAAAAGGAAAACGATGACCTGAAAACTGAAAAAATAGCTATAAAAAGGGGAAATCTCGGACAAGTCCATCACTTAGTGATTTTTTAGAAACAGACCACGTAAGAGCATGAATGAAGGGTGATTGAGCAAGAGAGACAGACTTTCATGCATGAGGAAAGTAAGATGGCACCCCCGAAGATTCGTGCTCCCGGACGATTTGTAAGAGTGACCTGACAGTCATGGAGGAAGAAGGAAAGAATGGAAGAACTGGAGAGTTTCATGGAGCTAGAGGATGGTATGACACCGGAGACTGAATCCATTAGTCCTACTAGGATAGAAGAAGAAATATCAACCGTAGAATAGGAAAAACCCGGTCATAGTGCAGAAAACCCTAACGACGGGGAAAACCCTGATCCCAAAAACCCTGCAGATGCGAAGGAAATGGAGAAACATAAATAGGAATCCATCGCAGAGGAAGTCTTGGTCAAAGATATTACATTCCAGCAAGAAATAGAGGCTGAAGAATAAGAAGAAGAAGAATAAGTAAAGGATGAAGTTGCAGAAGAAAACCCAGTCATGGGCTAGAAAAGGAAAGTACCAGGCACAGTAGAGATCACATTACCCTATATCCCAGATGTTGTAGTTGGAGTAGAATACATGATTGGGAAGGTGTCGAAGTTAAAACATGCAGATCATGATGTAACAGATATAGTGACGTTTCCTGACCTTCAGCAGGAAATCTACTTAGAGAACAAGGGGGAGGTAGGACCCTTAAGGAAACCTGTTTTGGAGCCCGTACAGTGGATCACGGGTTTATACAACTCAGGAATTATGAATCTATTGGAAATATCGCATTTCGGGCGTGGTAATAATGTGGGACTTTGTGTGAAACATCTATTGCCCAGGGTACATGGAGGTATCCTGTGCATGGACAGGCTGGTCCCTATAGATGTAGATCTCATAGCCAAGATTATAGGATTTTCTACTAGCGGTGTAAAGCTAGAAGACTACTTGGAGAACAAGGCAATGGACAAATAAATTGCAGAAGAAGTTAAAGCGCAGTTCGGGACAAATAGGGGAACCATGGGAATAATCATAAAGGACATCAATGACCCTGCGACAAAGTTTTCATAGCAGTAGTTGTGCAATGCGCAAAGGGTGTAGTATTAAGCTGGGCGCCCTACTTATTAAACTAGTTTTTGATATACTGCAGGGATGAACAATATAATGAGATAGAATTCCATTATTCTTTGTTATTGATATTGATAGCTTTGGTAGGCTGGAAAGAACCTAAATTTTCATCCTTTCTGGATAGAAAAGGGAAATGTTGTGCATCACGGTATGAAAACTTATGGGAATAAAGAGACAATAAGAACCAACATGTGAACATCGCAGTATTTTCAATGTTCTTAGAAGATATGCAACAGAAGACAGCTAATATATGTAGAATCCCAATTGAAGTAGTCCAAGTAAATAAAGGGATTGCCAACTTTAAGGCTTCAAGACACCACATATGGATTCATGCAAGAAGGGATCCAAAAAAGAAGTGGTTGGAAATGAGGTATTGTACATCGCACAAGGAAGTAGATTGGATCATGAAGGACTGGCATGTGCAATGGAAGGTCTCGGTCACATAGAAGAAAGGAACAAAGCCTAAAGATCAAGTAGAAGTAGGAACATCAAAGAAGACAGGAAGTCCAATAGACAATACAAGGAAGGTTGCAGAGCATGGTCAAGCCTCAGGAAGTAGCACAATAAGAAAGAAGGCAAGGAAGAAAGACATTATGTCAGGAGCACAGGTGAAAGGATATGCAGAGAAGGAAAAGGGAAATAACTCTTGACAAAAGGAGGTACAGGAGGAAGAAACATAAAATAATAAAACTAAGGCAAAGACCTCAACCCCACCGAATAAGAGGATTGGAACATACGAGGCAGAAATAAGGAAGAAGATGAAGTATCACAAGAATCCTCCAAAACTTATTATTATAGAAGACAATGCAGAATTCGTCAGAGACAAAGTCCGGGATAGAAGGAAAAATGTGTTATTTTCAGCAGAATCATAGAGAGAGGAGATTATGGACAAGCTAGGAGAAGTTCATGACATTTTACAAAGGCTTCAGCCAAGTACAGCGCAGCAGAAAGAAAAGGCACGGGAAGCATCAGCACAGAAAGACAAGAAGAGACAGTGCAGACAATAGTTATGAGAAATTATAGGTTCAAGGTCATGTCACAAGAAATGTTGGTAGTAGATGAGAATATAGTACAGAAACCAGTGAAGGACATAGAACATCTGGATTTGGTTCTGGAAAACATACCCACGAAGGCATTATACGGGTTACAAGCGAGTTTGATGCAGGAGGTTCAGTCTAGAGCTAGGGCGGATGCCACTAACCTAGCGCTCGACCGGGAATTTAAGGAGATCTCACAGGTGACTTGTGAGAATATCACACTATATAAGGAGGAGGACAAGAAGTGCGCAGATAAAATATAAAATAAACTTACAGAAGTATACAGGAGCATACCAGACTATGCGCAGGCACTAGAGGTAACAACAGAAGAGAAGATATAGAATATTGTGCAGACCATGGAGAAATATAAACAGGAGATAGCAGACTTAACAGAGAAACTAACTCCTAGCACACCTCCAAAAGTACAGGAACAAAGAGAGAAGGAGGATACTATGCACGTAGATAGAATAGCACAAGAGGTAAAAGAAGTGGCAGAATTATATGACAGGACTGCACACAATTGGACCATCCTGGAAGAGGATGAGAAGATCTAGCAACTAGAGCAGAGAGAGGAAAATTCGAATGGTGTGGTTCGGGACTTAAAAAAGAGTTAGAAGACCATGGAAATATCCCTAAGATTGAAGGTTGCGTAGGAGATAAAAAATTTGCAAATAGAAGTAAAGGCCGCACAAGAGGAGAAACAAGCAAGGCAGGCTCAGTTGGAGCCATTTCAGCAACAGGCCCAAAGAATGATATAATAACTACAAATGGAGAAAGTCAGCTTAGAAAAAGTGCATGAAGAAAGCAAAGAAGTGCTGACAGAGCACATGACATTGCAGGTTTTGGAGATACTAGAAGTAAAGAGTAAACATGCTAAGGAGAAAGAGACAGAGTTGGAAAATAAGTTTCATGTGTTGGAGGTAGCGTTGTAGAAGGTGAACTAAGTGTCATTGGACGAGCCACGTTTTAGTGTTGGGGACCTGTTGGAGCAGGCATTTTTGGGAGAAAAATGAAGTAAATGATGCAGATTGGACCAAGAAGGAGAGCACACCATATTTTGAGGAAAAGCAACATGCGCGGTAGGATTTGCAAAAATCCGACGCATATTTGGACAAACCTAGCCATGTTAGGGTTAGAGTTTTTGAATGTATTGTAATGGTTTTTAACCCATTTTTTTAGTATAAATACAAGAGGTCTATTGAAGAGAACTATTTTGAGGCAGCTAATCTTTGTCATATCTTTTGATGAGAACTATTTTGAAGAACCAATTTTGGAGAACTAAGGTAGAACCCAGGTCATCCCAAACATCCAACAATTTCCATCCTCGAGATTTCTTCCTAGCTTCCAAATTAAACATATCCCTGAATTATCCACTTAACCAACCTGAGCCTTAAATAGGGTCTTCCACTTCTCTGCCTTCAGATAAGAGTAAGTTGCTTTGGCATGGGTCTCAATGGTATCCTTCCCACATTGTCAAAAACACTTATTTAGACCAAAAACCTCTCCTACCACACAATAGAAGAACAATAGTGTGAGATGGGATATCTTCTGAAATCTTTGATTTGATAAGTAAATTTGCTTGTTGAATAATTATTATGATAGATAGTGAGGTGAGGTATTTGTGATGCTTCAAAAACCTAAAAATGAACAATGGGAGTCCCCAATGATAGTTACTTCGTTGATGGAGAATACACTTAAAAAATGAAATCCTTGATACATTGCAAGGGTCTCCACCTCATTGTTTGTGGTATGCCCTATAACCAAAGAAAAAATGACAACTTTCTATCCTTTGGCATCAAGAATGACCCCCCTAACCCATGAAACAATTTGATATTCTTAAGTTCATATCTAACACTCTCTTCTTTATCAACAATATCACCTTCTTACTTTTTATGCTTTAACTCATAAACAAAAATGATTCCCCTACATTCATAGATAAAATGGCCAACTTTATCACAATAGTGGTAGAATATTTTTTCCTTCTTGTTTATTTTTTACTTCTCTGATGAATCTTCACCTTAAAGAGTCTTTATGTTAAGATATCTCTCAAAGGTGCAAAGGAAGGACAATAAAATATGTAGTGTAAATATCATTGAGAAGTAAATGTCCTAGAGGTAGTTTTGGAAATATGTTTTGTGTTTAAATCCTCAAATCAATTGAATAAACATCTGTAATTGGAAATTGAAGTAGATCTGCTAGAAGCAATTTTGTTTTTTTTGTTTTTTTTTAAAGAACCCACCACACCATCAGTGTCAGGTCCTAGGTTTAGTTTTCTAGGATTTTTAGATGGCCTAGGAGCATGCGGGATAATATCATAAAGAGTGTCCAACTAAGAGTAAATCAAATCTAACTATTGGGTATGCATGATGTCTTTCTCTTTGGTAGCTTCCTAGGACATACCTATTTCTTTGGCAATGGGTGGTAAGAGTGACTTTGTAAACCACTCCGGTAGGAGTTTGTCCATAATCTAGTTTTTGATCATCCTACATATGCATCTCCACTCATGTATATGATCATAAATATGGATGGACTTATCATATTGCAGAGATTTCAAGAGATTTGTTCCAATCTCATACAGAATGGTCAATTGATAATGCGTTAGAAATTCCATCAGCAAGTTGTTAAAAATTTTAAATGAGGCGCCTTTTAATTCAATATATCACTTGGCGACACTTTTGATCAGGGATATCTGGAAAATATGTAAACTTATGTTATCATCCATTAAGGAGTTGGAAGAGCACCACAAATGATATGTCATTATGTTCATGGGGGGATCTTCTCTCGACTTTCGTCGAACTTTAGCATGTCTGATGGGAAATAGGGTCATTTGTCAAATGTAACAAATCAGACAAGTCTAATGTTGCAGGGAAAGGAAATGATGTATGAGAAAATGAATACTAGGATGAAGAGGAGGTTTCGTAAGTCCCAGATGAACCTTGCAGTCCCCCTACATTCATGTTGTCGGAGGGTTGTAGTGTTTCATAAGAGTGAGTGCCCCCAAGGATGGTGGCACTCCTGAGAGCATGGTTTCTCCCAGAACTAGATGTTCCCCTAAGGGGATCACCCCTAGGGGTAGGCATAGACCTAAAAATAAATGTGTTTCCAAGACTAATCCCAGAGAAGAACCCCCCAACACTAGAGGTATGAATAAAGGGATAGCCTCCCCATTGTGGAAAGTTTCCCCAAATGGATGTGCCCTCAAGGAAAGGTGTTCTAACCCATGGAAAATTAAACACTCATGATGTATTATTTCCCCCATCCTAACTAGGGATAGCCCCACAACCACTAGGAAAGTTCCACCCAAACGGTAAACTAGCACTCGACAATGTCGGGTCATTCATTGGAATGGAAGAGGTGGAAGGAATTCCACTCCCCATGCTAAAATTAAGGCTCAGTCACCCATTGAAAGAAGATCCAGTTTTGGGCATCAAAATGGATGGGATGGGCATGGGAATGCTAGGTAGACTAGAGGACAAAAAAGAGGATGCAGTCATTCTCCCCCAGATAGAGGGACCTATAGTAATGGGTATAGATGTTGCAGGTCCAATGGCACTTAAAAGTGCTAAAGTGGACATCATTGGGATTTCCCTCATCCCACTCATGGATGATCTTAATGCCTCATCCACCCTAGATGAAACACTTGGGGTTGACATGATGTGACGGTCGTTGAACAAAGAAAAATGTTCACTAAAAATTTCTCTCGCCTGGATAAGTACAGGTGCTTCAAAATTAGTCAAAGGAGGGTTAAAGTTGGGTGGAGGAATTTCTTCAACCAATTCCACTTCAACCAAACTAGTCTCCTTGAACCAAACATAGGACTCTTTGAATTCGCGGTCACTTGTCTCGCATCGCTTAAGAGGTGGTTGTGCCTTCGTGATTGGCTCTAGTCCTTGTAATCAACGGGATCGACGCTATGATTCATCCACAGTGAAAATAATATGTGAAAATCAAAACACAATTCAACCTAACGTCAATATAGACTTGGAACAAAAGAGCACACCCCTAAAAAAATCTAGGATAATAACAAGAAAACCAATGGCTCAAAGGGCCTTCCAAAAACCAACCCTCTGGGGGAGATAAAGTTCCCACAAGATTGGATAGCTAAGGTATGAGGAGAAGTTACTATGAACTATGCGAAACCCATTACCAGTGCAAACACCCTTTATTAAGGCTAGCACCCTCATGAGGAACTAAGACTGTGAAAGAACGTCTACCCCAGGTAATACAGGCATGTCCCACCTGCAATCACCTTTATAGCTACCTAATAATGGTTACTAAGGATACCACCTCACAATCAGTGACAGTGTGAACAGTCACAGATCTGACCACACATAAGGGTAAGCTAACTAATCCCAGAGCATCAAAGGTGTTACCTCACATAGAGGCGTGGCACCAATGAAACCTCGTATACATAGTAATCGAAGCAATGTCGCAAACACCAAAACAAGTAGAAAGGGTACTTTCCTCGATACGATTTTTTGTTTGACTCCCCTATTAGAGGAGGTTCCCGACACACTAATTCCAAGATGGGTTTTACACTCTTTAATGACTTCTAGGTTTCTTTTTTGTGGCCTTGGAGAGTTCATTCTCCAATCCTATTCCAACGCCCTAAACCTATCTAATGTTGGTTCACTGGCAAAGAAAAGAGTCTAATTGATTTTAATTTATGAATCCTTTTGTATGTTCGTTGTTTATGTTAAAGGGAATATGAATGAAACTTTTATGGCAATTTTGACTCTTGACCCAACCAAAGAAATGCAAAAATTCCAATGTAATTCGTTCAATTCGATGAATTCTAGCTATGGGAGGGAAAGAGATATTTTTCTTTGTAAATCGGACTATTCAAACACCAAGCAACCATGCAAGACAAATCAGATCCAAACTTCAACAATGCACTTTTTCTTCAATGCTTCAAAAGCTTGTAAGCGTGCCAAGTTTTTTGTTTATTTTTCCAAATATCATGAAAATAATTCCTTAATCTAAACAAGAACACAATCTGCAAATGAAAAAACAACCAATCACAAAGCAAAGGGCTACAAGAAATTGGTAGTGATGCTGAAAAGCACACTCCATTGTCTCTACAAGAATCTCAACCCAAAACTCACCTGCAAAGGTAGATCTTAAAATGCACACAAATCACAAAAGGGTAAACAAACCAAATGCAATTGAAATAGGACACTACCAAATCCAATCAGATCAATTGGGTGCACTTCCCAATTTCAATGGATCACTAGAAAGAAAACAAGTGTAAACAAGTGATCCAATCAAACCAAACTTCAAACCGAAATTGAAGACAAAAGGTGTGACAAAAGTACTCGATCAGAGACAAGATCCAAAGGTACACACCAATCACATATCCCTAAGATCAAATAAATCTAGAATTGATCAAAGAAAGCTCACAATTTTGCAATTTTCTCAGTTTACATGGGGTGTCGCGGGTCAAATGACCTGCAACATGTGACTAGTCACTTGTCACTAGTAGTGCAACAAGAAACACCCTGCAAAATTTTGAAAATAGAGAGATATGACTCAAATCCTGTCAATTCTAATGGATTACTAGGAAAGAAAATGAGCAAATAAAAACAAATGATAATAGGTAGTGGATTCTGAACTAGAGAGGAATCAAAAATTATTCGCCAATGGTTTCGCCAGTTCTGTTATGGAGAAAGTATCACAGGTGGATAGTAATATCTCCCTAGGATCTACTTATTGATCCTAGATAGACAGTTGGCTATACTTCTATGGATTTCCTTTAGACTCAAGAAATTTGATTCACAATTAAACTAAGAAACGATGGAATGGCATACATTTTCCTAAAGGTTTTCTTTTGTATGTCTTGGTTGCTACGGTCCTAAAGTTCCAGCTACAGTCTCTTCAATCTACTCTCTTCACACAAGAGACAACAAATTCCTTCCTACTTCTATTCTTAGCGTTAGTATCCTAGATATAGCTTGTAGCTAACATGATCTATGATAAAATAAACCACATTTGGAAATTTATGCATGAAATACAAACATTCATAGGGGAAAACCAATTATCTATTAATTTTGAATAGTAGGAGTACATCAATTCAATTACCTCTTGATGTATATGCACTCCTCTTTTCCCCTTGCTCCTTGCTCCTCTTCAACTCTTCAACCAATCTAGGAAATTTGACTGCAACTGATGTAGATGGAGAAGCACCTCTAAATTTTGGTAGCATAGGTCTGTAAATGTTTCTTCCTCCTCATGGTCAAGACTAACCTTCATTTTGTAGATTCTTGGAAGAAGCTTGGGAGAGATTCTAGATATTCTAAAGACCAATGGAGACTCGAATGATGTGAGTTCCAAGGTGCATTCCATGAAGAACCAACTCATCCCTCATCCATATCATTGAAACTTCGTGAATCTAGAAGGTTACAGACGGTGTTGTTGGTTGAACTATAACTGACTCACGACATGTCGGTTGTTTTCCATGTATGACAAGTGACACCCTGCAAAAATGATCTAAATATTGAGCTAGAGTTGTGTCTTGGATTTCATCTTCTGTTGTGATCCCCTTTTACCCTGTAAGGTGGAATTTAAGGCTATAACACCAAGTTGTTAAATATTTTCCTGGTGTGGTTCCTTTAACAATGTGAGTGCATTTGGTTAACTTAGCACCACTACGCTAAATTTTATGGCTTGTAAACTTAGTGATGCGCTTTGTTAAATTGAATGCATTGATGCTCCAATGTTTCCAGAGCACGAGCATGTTCTTTAATGGTGCATTGTTTTTTTATAACACATCGATGATGGGGCGTCACGAAATATGCACCACTATGTTTATTTTTTTAATTTATCATGGTGCTTTTCTTTGAATAGCATTGGTGCATAAATTTGAGTTTACACATCGGTGGTCCACGTTTATTGTTCCACCGCAAGGTATTTTAGTGATGCATCCCATAATATGCATTGTGCTATTATATTGTGAAATATTTGGCACGGTGTCGTGCTCTTTACAGCACCTGCATTTGTTGGACCTAGGGGCATTGTTAGGTAAAATTGTTTTATTGCAAATTAAGAGTTGTGATGTGTTAATATGACCGCACCAGTAATATCATGTTATTGGAGAATCGAGGTTTTGTTTAGTGATTTATTGTAGTGTATAGAGAACCAATAATGGGGTGTCTAATAGGATGCCCCACTATGCAAAGTTGTTCATTATTTTTCCCAGTACGGTTCTTTTAATAGCACCAGTGCATTTGGTTAACATGGACGCACCACTACGGTAAAATTTATGGGATGTAAACTTAGTGGTGTTCTTGGTTAAATTGAATGCATCAGTGCTCTAGCATTCCCAAATGATTGGCATGTCAGTTGGTGGTACGTTATCTTTTATAATGCACCAGTAACAAGGCACCACAAAAAATTCACCGCTATGTTTATTTTTTTAAATTAATCACTATGTTTTTCTTTGAATGGAACTGGTGTGTACTTTTAGAGTCTATGCACTAGTGGTGGTGCTTACTATGCATTTATGCACATGATGCATTGCTTCAGGGCAAGCCAAAGCATTCAAACACATTGCGCGGAATTGGAAAAAAAATTCAAAAAACGGCCAAATTTCAAGCCAAATTCAAATTTGAATTGGATCAAAATGAAAATGGGAAGGTTATAAACAATTTACTTGGACTCTTATGTACCGAGGAGGCATGGTTCCATCGTTGACAGGAAATGAAAATTCATGATAATTTCCAAAATTTGGAAATGTGTGGAATCTATCAGTGGAGTTATCGAACTCGTTGTAGAGCACCGTAATTAGGGTGTCCTTGGAAGGAGAGTGAGGATCGATGCTAGCTTTAGAGTTTGGAATCATGGGATGAAGTGTAATAATGAAAATTAGTTGGGTAATTATTTTTATCTACCCTACCTCAGTGCACCTAACGACAGGGATGTGCATCGGGTCATAATGGTCAACAACACCAGAGAACTTTATTCGATGCTTGTTATTTTTATTGTAATGTATGACAGTACTTCTAAATAGTTAAGCATCGGTGTGTCATATTTATATGTTCATCGAGGCATGTTTTCCTCATAGGTGCATGTTATAGACTTTTCCCTAGAAGGAAACCCTCTTTTTTGTATGAGGGAATTGTATTGCGACTATGGATGAGAGTGAATATTGTATTATGAGAGAGGATATTGTGAGAGAAAGAAGAGGAATTTACAGTGGATGTGTTGTAGGTTGTATCCCTTTATTTTCTAGATAATAATAAAGGAAGGACCTGGCAATTTCTCT
>CBVK0101053650.1:0-16797 GCA_900067695.1 Picea abies
TGAAACATTTCCCCTTTTTTTATTCTTTCTAGATTATTATTTAATGTGTTGTTGATAACTTAACATGCATAGATATACAATGATCAATCACACAGAATACACAGAGACACCGATTTTCCTGAGGAAACCCATAAGGGTGAAAACTTCTTCTTCTTAGGATGTCAATCAAGCTCCAAATTTCATGTACATCACAGTATTTGAGCTCCAACTCAAATATGAGGCTACAACCTATGATAGAAAGCTACAAATTACAGAGAGAACCAACTCTCATATTTCTCTAGCACCAACTAGATGGAAGCACCAACTCTCAGGTTTATCTAGAACCCACTAGATGGAAGCACCAACTCCCAGAATATATTCTAGCACCAACTAGAATTTAGAGGACTACAATCCTCCCTAGCACCACCTTCTAGCACCAACTAGAATTTAGAGGACTACAATCCTCCCTAGCACCACCCTACCACCCTGATTGAATCTTACAAAACTTTACTTACTTTCTATGTCTCTGATATGGTCTATTACAACTCCCTGTCTCCTCTGCCTTCTTTAGCTTCTATGCATTGTTCTGCTTCTGCTTCGATTTTTTTCTATGCTCTGCTCTCTTTTTTTTTTGTGATCAACACCACCATTGTTAAACTTCTCTTATTTATTTTATGCTCTGTGCTACCTCTGCATACTCTTTTATGCATCATGTATCTCCCCTTTAGATTATGCACTGTGTCTCATCCTGCCCACATGCATCACTCTCAAAAAATCACACTGTCTTTTCTGTTCTGCATGTCTTTCTCACCTCGAGTCCTTTGCCTGATCATTATTCAAACTCTTCATCTTCCCTGGCAGTTATACTAAATTTGTTCATCATTAGCGTGCGTTATACTGAGATTCTATGGCTTCTCTGGGAGTTGTAACTCTTTGTATTTTCTGGTAGTTACAGTCAGTCGTTTTTGGCTTCTTTGGATTCCAAGCCCCTTCCTTCATGTGAACACCGGGAATGACCAAACGCCTATTCAAAAGGTTCTTCCCGATCTCGGTCTAGTGAGTGCTAGCTCCATTTCTCGATATGACATTGGGCGAAGATCTCATGCGACCATGCAATTGCGGGCGCATCCAAAAGAGGTTTGAGGGAAACCTATTTTTCGCCCCGCAATTCACTACAGAGCTCCACATGTCCTTTCTCCAAAACTGTGGTTTCGATTGTAGCCCACCTTCAACATTTTAAAGTTCATGCACCTTCAATCCCTGCAATGGGACGGGATCGTCGATCTCACGATCTTGACGGTGCTCCTAAACGAATGGTTCAAATATATCCTCTCAAGTCTGTGAATCAGATCTATCCTTTCTAAATCAACGGTTGTGATTTACTTCGTGATCTAGGCTCCAGGACTTTCAAATCTCAAACCCTACTTTTCTCCGTATGAAAATATTCCTGAGTTGATGATCCACTGATGCGTGTCCCTCTCAGATTAACAGTTGAGATCTCCTTCGGGTCTTCGAACTTTGAAGATTTCAACTCTCAATTTTAGCTTTATCTCTATCACCTTTTTCTGGAGTTAACAATCCATTAATGTGTGTCCCTCTCAGATCAACGGTCGAGATCTCCTTTGGGTCTCCGTACTTCAAAGATTTCAAATCTCAACATCGCTTCCTTCACTTTCTCCCAGAGTGTTGTTGGCCCTCGACCAATTTTTGAAGAATAATTGGTCATAGTTGACCGTTTGGTACTTCGACTACCTGTCGAGGATGGAGCACATAGCGAAGTGGAGATCACGGGATCTCGCCGCTTTTTGTGGAACCTTTTTGGGTTTTTTGGGAATATTGTAATGGGAAAGGGATGTCGGCCCTTGTTTAGGCCTTTTTCTATGTATAAATAGAGGTCTAGGCCATGTAAGAAAAGAGGCCCTCTCTAGTCGATGGCTTAGTGCATAAGTTGGATCTATGTGATCAGAAGTCTGTGTGACTGTAAGAGCTCTATGCATGCTGTAATAAGTGTTGAGTGCACAGAGTGTGAGAAGGCTTAGTGCTTGGATCTACCAGGGGAAAGAGGATCTAGCGAGCTGCGTAGATCTCTTGTCTTATGCGAGGTAGGATATTGAAGGCTTAGTGTTAGTAGCGGGATCTGTGTGATCAAGTATTGTAAGGCTCTGTGCATTCTATGTAAGACTTACAGAGTTGAGTGCAAGTCTCTGCAAGAGACTATAGAAGGCTTTGTGTTGAGTGCAAGCAAGAGGGATTTAGGGAGCTGCATAGATCCTCTATCCCGTGTGAAGTAAGGGTCATTGAAGCTCCATGTTGTAACTGCTTGACCAAGATAATATAAAGAATACTTTGTGGATGTAGCCCCAAGGTGGGGGTGAACCACGGTAACTCTGTGTATTGTGCTGATGTGCTTGTCTCTCTCTTGCTAAGTGCTCTGATATGTTTAGATAGATCTATTGATGCTTTGTTCTTATGAGATATGAATGCATGATAGATATGATACATAAGATGCTAAGTGCTTAATCTATTGAGGATAACCTATTTATCATTGCTAAGTGCTAGATCTGAGTAATTATTGCGGTGCTCTGTGATTTCTGCGAAGTGTATTAATGATGTATGTTAGGAAATAACTGATTCTAAGTGCATTGTAAGCAAGATAATCACATATCTATGTCCCAGGTAAGGTTGCAGACACCTGAGTCATGCAACCACCCCTACCTCTACCTCAGGTGAGACTTCATCTACTTCACAGGTGTTGCCAAAAGGGCCGGTAGTTAGGGATTTGTTGGTGCGCTCTTGAGCGTTGAACCTTGGGTCTGCCCCTGTGCCAACAAGTGTTTTTTCTGAACTGCACAAATTTATGCCACACATCCTTCTGGAAACTGACGGCCTGGATCTTCTTCAGACCTCGGGTCTTCGATGATCTCGTTTCCTTCCCAACCAAAAACTCCCAAAGTGATTCGCTCCATATTTGTGGATTGTGTGCCACCTATCAGTCTTAACGATGGACGATCTCTGCTCACTTCGGGACTTTAGGACTTTGACAAGTCGCTACTCCATTTTTCTCTAGAGTGATCACCTATTGAGTAATTCATAAGTGGTGGAGACCTCTTGTTGTTGGTTAACACTTCCACTTACACTGTCCTTCCACTAAAATAGATCAACGATTGAGAATGCACTCGAAGTGATCTTCATATCAGACGACTAAGAGTGACTTCAGACCTTCACCCTTTGGGACTTCGAGACTTTTGACATTTGTTGGTGATGAAAATTCTGAAGTAAATATCCCGGAGTGACGTAGCTTGCTTACGTCACTTGTTGACATGACACAAGCCAATTTGCTCTTAACATTTGTCATCATCTAATTATGCCATGTGTACCTGCTAACGTGGTCTTCCACATGTCCTTGCTGACGTGGTCTACCACATGTCCTTGCTGAGGTGGTTTGTTGACATGGGTGATACATGTAGGTAGTGTAGTGGAGGTGGAGGCAGAGTGCAGTAGTGGAGTGTGACGTGTAGCAGGTAGTGGAGTGTGATGTCGGAGTGCGGAGGTGGTATGTATGAGTGGTTTGGTGGTTTGATCGGAAGGGGGGTTAGGCGATAAGTGGTAATGAGCGAGGGGGGTCCGAGTTGACAAGAAGGTGACACGTATGAGGGTCCCACATGAGAAATACCACCAACTCGGACCCCCCCATGGTTAAAGGCATAAATCTTGGGGGGTCTGATATGCCCTGTCGACCGTAGATCTGAGTGCCCGATTATCAGTCGTTGAGATTAACGTTCTTTATAACTTATCTTGTCCTTCCACTTATTTCTATCCAACGACTGACGAAAATTCGGGTGATTGAGATCTCATATCTCAGCCCTTTCTTATCATGTCCTTCCACTCGAATCAATCTGATGATTGACGAAAATTTGGATGATCGAATTCTCAATCATTTTGCCTTGCTTATCCTATCCTTCATTAATTCAATTTGACGGTTGTTGGTCCTCTGGATAGATGATCCAACGACCATTGTCACTCTTCGTCCTGAGCTTCTGATCTCTCCGACTTTAGAAGGATTTCTAAGTGTTCACGGGTCTCGACCTTTGCTCCTCCTGTGAGTCTGTCTCTTGGACCTCGTCTGTACTTCTGGAAATCACTATCTCTTCTAATATTTCTCGTCTTCTACGCTCTCGAGGTTTGGTTCGATGTTGTTCTTTCCATCAATGACAATCACATTCTTCCTGTAAACATGCCAACAACACTTTATGCTTACTTTATTTTTTTTTTACTTTACATTTTATGTTTCTTAAAAAGTGATATTTTATTGTTACTGTGTTTTTTCCTTCACATTTTATGTTTCAAAAAGAATTATGTATGTGTTTTTGATTCATAGATCATGATGAGTTTACATTTATATACTAATACATAATACATATTGAGAAGAGAACCACAATTGATTGATCTAAAATAAATGATATTGAAAATCTTTTCTTTTTACAGTTATTTTAATATAAATTCATTACAAATTGAGTTGTAATAAATTAGAGTAGATATATTTTAAATTCGGATTTTTTTTTTTTTTTTGTTAATTTGTGCAGGACCTGTTGGCTATGCGATTAACCTGTGGCTTGAGAAACCGCGACTCAGGGGCATCTAAGCCGTCAAAATCACCCAGGGATCGCACCCGGCCTGAGCCACACCAACCCTTAACATGGTTGGATTTTTTGTCCCCGCAGGTTTCGAACCGGTGACTTTAACATCACGGAGTGGCTTAACAACACACTCCATCACCGACTGTCCTACACCTCAGGGACTTCAAATATACTGGGGGAATTGGCAACTCGCGGTTCTTGTACTCACGTGACACGGGGTCGATCCCCGTCGGCTACCACTATAACCCCAGGTGCAACCACCCAGCCCGCAAGAATGGTGCACGAGTAAATCCGGGTGAGAATCGAACATGAGACTTCATTTTTACAAATTTCCTTCCATTTACACGGCACTTGCCAATCCGTCTACACCCGTGCAGGCTAAATTCGGATTTATTAATTATCAAGAAGGATCTATTTTCTTAAGGTATATATATTTTTAAATTATTTTATTCCATGTCAAGTTTTACATGGTTCTTGTAATTGATTTTTTTAATTGAGTCAATTTTGTTTTTATTATTGTTATTTTTAATTTAGCGGTCTTTCCTACGTATCGGGTGACAGGGAAGCGTCGAAAGTGGGGTCACTCCTCGAGGAGAGTCACCACCTGTCACCCATGATCACCAACACCATCCCACCTAGGCACCCTCATTATCCCCCTGCATCTTGTATCGTTTTTTCATCTGCACACTCCTCATGACCTCCTCCGCTCGACATCATTCCACCATTGACTTCGGCTCGATGACACTCCTTTGGTACATTCAGATCCCTTGGATCATCCTTCACACGTCTCAGACTCCAGAAGCTCTCTCATCTGTAGTAAACATTCATATGGCTCTGATAATGGCTCATGTTGGAAATATTTCTATTTTTTACTTAGTAGTTCAGTGGTAGTTAACTGGAGCTAGTTCTATTTTAGACTTTCTATTTTAAACCATCACTATTATGCACATGCATTCCTAAGAAAAGCTCATTGGTTTTTCACTTTTCTTAATTATGGAATGTTCTTTCCTATATGAGTGTGTTTCACTCATTCATTGTATTTAGATTGATTAACTCATTGGAATAGTGTGAATATATTTTCTCATTCTTCCATATTGAATCTCTTGTCCTTTTCTTGATAATATTTGTTTGTACTTTCTTTAGCTAGGTCTCCTGTACAGGGTTCGATGAAACATTGACATGGTATCAACGTCGAGTTGCTTGGAGAAAATCAGACAAGCCAGAGAAGAGGAAAATTAGAGTTTCAATGAGTGTAATATGTGTATCTAACAGTGTCGCAACCTCTCCATGTCGAAAGGTGCAACAGTTGACAATGTTGCACCCTCTCCTTGTCGAAAGGTGTGACAGTCGCATGCACATTAAAATTTATGTGAAGTCTCGAACCCTCCCTTCTCAGTTTTCCTCAGTGTCGCACCTTCTGAAGTTCTAGAGTGCGACACTTAGGCCAATGTCGCACTATATCCTTAAGTTGGGTGCAACATCTTTCAAAATTGCTTGTTCCTGTAGTGATTTCTCAGTTTTTCACTTGCAAATCGAGAGTAACGTTTTTAGGGTTTTTCAGAACCAGTAAGAGGGATGGATACGACACCAATTCTTCAATAAAATTTGGTGATAATTCTCACACTGTACAATTATTTTGAATGGAATATGAAGGCTGAATTCCAAATCAAAAGAAAATGATTGTACAATTTGACGATGGCGAAAAACAGAACCTACAACAACGATTGAGAAGACTAGATGGGTGAACCGTAAGGGTGAGGCCACACAACTTCTTCTTGAATTAATTTCAATTGATTTATGGTTTCATGTTGCCACAGACTCCAAACGATATTTGGACCACCTTGGAAATTCTCTTTGGAAAGCAAGATGAGATGAGAGGTCATATGCTTGAGGTAGAGTTGAATACCTTGGATCCTAAAAGTTTTGATAATATACAAGATTTATTTACCAAGTTTAAATCTTTGATATTGAGCTTGGCATCTTATGGTATTGATAAGTCTAAACAAGTGGACTAACTTATTATAACAATCTTGGATAAGCTAGGACCAAAATATGTTGTCTATGTCTCCACTTTCCATGCTCGCAGATATCTCTTGGGATCAAAGTGGAAGATGCCTACCATGGAGCAGTTTGTTGATTCTCTCACACATGAGTAGACAAAATTCATTCAGATGGTTCTAATTAAGGAGCCCAAATCACATGCACTCACCATACAGAATGGAAAAGGGTACATCCAATAAAAAATCCAAATAGAAAGGAAAGGAGAATTAGAAAGAAAAGGAGGGATATTCCAAACCCTTCAAGGATTCTTCGAGATCCAAGGACTCTTCAAATTCCAAAGAGAATAAGAAGAAGAAGAATAAGGGAAAACAATGCACATATTTCAATAAACCAAAACACAAAGAATCCGCATGCATGTGGAAGCAAATCGATCTTATGGGACAAGTACTTCAACAAAATAACCTTGGAAACTTCATTCATGAAGGAGCCAAGAAGAAGAAGGAATAAGATCATGCTCCTAAGAAAGGTAATCATCATGCTCTTGTTGCAATTAATTCCTCATATGATTCATGGATTATAAATTCTGGCACATCACATCATATGAAAATGAAAGAGGAAGTTTTTACTTCTTTGAGTTCATGCTCAAGACCCCCTATTGCCATGGGGGATGATACTCTAGTAGCAGTAGTAGGAGAGGGAAGAGTGGAACTACCTAATGACAGTTTTGAGAATGTTTTACATGTTCCAAAGATTCTATAAATATGCTCTTAGTTTATTAGATCACTCAAATAGGTAAAAATGTTGAATTTACATCAGATTCCATTTATGTACTTGACATGCATGACAATTACATTATTGCAATTGGTGAGGTAGATCACAAATCAAGGTTGTATAAATTCACTAAGTTTGTTGACCATAACTCCTCTTTACTACTAATACATGTTAATGATAGAAGTAGAGTATGGAATGAGAGATTTGGTCACTTAAACTTTAGGTACATGCAATGAATTTCCAAGCAAGGAATGCTCAAAGGCTTGTTAGACATTCACTTTTTTGAAGGGGTTTTTAAAGGATGCATTCTTGGCAAGCATCCTGAAGAGAAGTTTGAAAAGGGGAAGGAAAAAAGAGCCTCCTCTTCCTTGGAGCTTGTTCACAGTGATCTCATGGGTCCATTTCCACATCCGTCCATCAATAAAGCAAGGTATGTCCCTACCTTTATTGACGATTACTCACGCTATACATGGGTTTATTTTCTTAGGAAAAAGTCTAAAGTTTTTGAGCACATCAAAGACTTCAAAGCTCTATTAGAGACACATACTAGGAAGCCGATCAAGATCCTCTGTACAGACAATGGGGGGAGTATATGAACTAAGATATTTAGAATCTTTGTCGTAAGGTTGGTATCCAGTTGTAGCATACAGTTCCATACACTCCACAACATAATGGAGTTGTTGAAAGGAAGAACAAATCTATCAAGGAGATGACCAGTTGCATGTTGCATGCGAGGTCTCTTCCTTCCAAGCTTGCACTTAATTGTGCTACTTACATACATAATAGATCTCCTCATAGATCTGTTGAGGACATGACACCTTTTGAGGCTTGGACAAGTGACAAACCAGATGTCACACACTTTCACATATTTGGATCTCACGCATAGGCCCATATTCCTTCTGAAAAGAAGAAAGCATTAGATCCACAAATCACACCTTGCATATTTGTGGGATATCCATATGATGTGAAGGGGTACATGTTGATTGATCCCTCTATAGAACGACTCATCATTGAGCACAATGTTCAGTTTGAGGAGAGTCCTTTGCATGCACCACCAGTGCAACATGAAGATACTTTTGTGCTTCCATCAGTTCCAGACATCAAAGATGATGATTCCATACACTCAGATGCTACATATTTAGACTCAAATTCAGAGGATTATGTACATGGAGTTGAGAAGGTAGTACATCCAGATGAGGAGCCAACGCCAAAGCTTCAATAGATTCCCAAGTGGGCATAGTCCGCACTTTGGGCAACATGCGACCTTGTAGGGGATCCATTGGATTCGAGGAGGACTCGATCTCAGCATGAGGAGTCTTCTCATGTACTTTTAGATTCTGAACCAATGATGCTCATGTATTGCTATATGGTTCAATCTCTGATCCGCAGATATACAGTGAGGCTGTGGGTCCATTATGGGAAGCAACCATGCAGGAGGAGTAGGACTCACTCCTAGAGAATCAGACTTGGGATCTGGTTCCACTTCCACCAAGGAGGAAACTTGTCAAATGAAAATGGGTCTATAGGACTAAGAGAGAAGCAAATGGTTAGGTGAGCAGGTACAAGGCAAGATTACTTGCAAAAGAATTTCAGCAGATTCATGGGATAGATTATGATGAGACCTTTTCTCTTGTAGCAAAGATGGACTCCATTCACTTGGTTCTATCCATTGCAACAACCAAAGGATGGGAAGTTCACCAGATGGATGTGAAGAATTTTTTTCTTCACGGTGATCTTTCAGAGGAGATCTATATGGAGCAACCACATGGATTCATTCAGAACTCATCTTTAGTATGCGAACTGAAGAAGTCACTCTATGGCCTTAAGCAGGCATCTAGAGCATGGTATGAAAAGATGGATTCTTATCTGCTTTCACATGATTTTGTTAGATGTAAATATGATTGCAATGTTTACATGCTAAGGACTACCGACTCTTTGATGATTTTAGTACTCTATATTGATGATATTTTAATCACTGGTAGCTTTTCTTTAGCCATTGTTGTGGTCAAAGATATTTTGCATGACATGTTCTCTATGACGAACATGGGTCCACTTCACTTCTTTCTTGGTCTTGAGATTAGTCATGATGTTTCTAAAATCAAACTTTCTCCGGCTAAGTATGCCAGGGATCTTTTGGATAGATTCCACATGACAGACTATAAGTTTGCACCTACACCCTTCTTATATGGGATCAGACTTGAGTATGATGGGGATACACCATTAGTGGACAACGCTTTAACAGTTGGTGGGGAGTCTTTTGTATCTCACCCACACCCGTTCGCATATCTCGTATGCAGTAGGAGCAATTTCCAGATATATGTAGGATCCCCATGATCTGCACTGGAAGCATGCCAAACACATCCTCAAATATGTTCAGGGCATCATGAGTTATGGGATTCACTATGCAACCAGTTGTGCATTGGATCTCATAGGCTTCACAATTTTAGATTGGGATGGCGATGGCACAGATCACAAGTCAACTTCTGGGTACACTATCAGTTTGGGGTCAGGCCCTATTTGCTAGTCAAGTAAGAAGCAATCCACCATTGCTTTATCTTCCATAGACGTTGAGTACAAAGGGGTAGTCAACTGTGTCATTCTGACACTTTGGCTTCAACACTTCCTTACAGATCCTGGTATCCATTTTCATTGTTTAACTGTCATATGGTGTGACAATCAAAGTACACTGATATTTTGCAGAGATCTAATACAACGACAACGAACCAAACACATTGAGGTCCACATGCATTTCATCAGAGATCTAGTACATGACAATCATAAGCTCTATCATTTCAAGTTTTACAACTTTAAAAGGTTTACGTTTCACAGACTCATAGACAAGTTAATGCATGTTGTTGGTCTGGTTTCCCCGGCGACAGACCAACACCAATTTTTTTGTATAATATTTTTATGCTAATATAAAGATTGAGGATAACTTAAAAAAAAATGAAAGTTCTTTAATTTTTTTTAATGTAGCTTTATTTAATATAACATAATATCAATGCCTCAACATCTTCCCTATATTAATTTTTTTTTTTGTTTGTTAATTTGTGCGGGACCTGTTGGCTACGTGATTAACCTGTGGCTTGAGAAACCGCGACTCGGGGGCATCTAAGCCGTCAAAATCACCCGGGGATCGCACCCGGCCTGAGCCACACCAACCTTTAACATGGTTGGATTTTTTGTCTCCGCAGGTTTCGAACTGGTGACTTTAACATCATGGAGTGGCTTAACAACACACTCCGTCACCGACTGTCCTACACCTCGGGGACAAAAGGTATGCGGGCTTGGCCCAGTTAAGCTTTCTGCATCTAGACCATGTCCTTGCTCGGGTTTGAGCACAAGACCTGACCTTCGTTGCAAGAACGACTTTACCATCCAGTCACCTCCGCTGACCTTCTTCCCTATATTAAATTATAAAAACATGGTGCAAACATTTATAAACCATGGTTCCATAATTAAAATTAAATTTTTTGAACCCATTAAAAATCTAACAAAATTAAAGATTTCAATAATTGATTATTTCCCAATGTAAAGGGATTGCTCAAAATGAAACTATTTATATGGCAATTATTATCAACAAAAAATGGTTAATACATTAGTTTTGGAAAAAGATTTAGCTCCGCAAACAATTTACATAATTATTTATTATTCGCGGAATTATAAATGAAAGGATTATTTATAATATATGTAGTTTTACTATTATTGATTAAGAGTTCATCTTTTTTCAAAATAGAAAAACAAGTTAATAGTCTAAAACCTAGAAGTATCTTAGCATGTTTTCCTTGAATAATGATGATATCAATAATTGGTTACTTTTTAACAATAATATTATATTTTTAACAAACTACTTTATCTTTACTATACAAATTTCAAAATCTCAAAGTTATGCTTGGAAATTTTTTATACATACTTTAAGTAATGTTTATTGGAAAATAAACTAATAGAATAAAAATATATTTCAAAATCTCAAAGTTGTGATTGGAAATTTTTTATATATACTTTTAAGTAATGTTTATTGGAAAATGAACTAATAGAATAAAAATATATTAACCATGGGAGTTTTCCTTTTTTTTACATGTGCACTTAAGATCATCACATATCACTTACAAGGAGTTAAATTTGGATGAGAAAGATAACAGCCATTTCTCCCATCAACCAAAACTACATCTAATGAACAACAATAAAAATTTACTTATATATTACAAATTGGTAAAATCAGCCTGACATGTTATCATTGAATTATACATTTCATATTTCATATACCAAGCATATTTTACTCAATATTTTAATTATCATAATATTTTTCACTAATTGAAACTTTATAAGAAGCATGATAAAACTTAATTATACAATGGTGTGAGTTACACTGCATGGTGCACGCACTCATTTGAAGGATATAATATATTTCTTAAATATTTTCAAAGTGACATTATATAGTTCCAAATGTCAAATGTATGTTTTATGTCTTGTGTTATGAAATTGCCCAATCGGTGTTATAGTTGATATATCATTATATTGTTATAATGCAAAGTTCACTGTGTACAATTGTGAAACTGTAAAGATTATATAAGATTGAATCAATTACAGAAAATTCTGTGGCTTACAATTGCAACCAAGGTTGTGCCCTGGCTGGGAAGTCTGAATCATATCCTCTGCCAAACCCAATTCCCTTTACTAACTTACTGTCTACTTCTTCATCTTGATCTAAATGGGTATTATTACTATACAATAACAGTCCCTGTTTTGGGCAGTTCAAGCTCATTAACCAAGACTGAGAGTAAGGAGGGCTGTAGACTTGGGCATAGGAAGCTCCATGAGAATCCACTGGATTACCACTCAAAGTATTGTGGTTTCCAGCATCACAATCATCATCGACAGTGGCAGGCAAGTTTAGGTCCAACACCTCCACTCTTGCAGGCATCTGCTGCTGCATGGGGGTCTCCTTGTTGCTACAAATAGTACTAGTAGTAGTATCTGAAGCTCTTGCACTACCCCAGTGGCATCTCTTGTGACCCCCCAAAGCCTGACCTGAAGCAAAATCCCTGTGACAGATTGAGCATTCATGGACCCTGCTTTTCTTAACTGAAAAGGCAGTAGCCTTCATTGTTCTCGTTTCATCCCTCGCTTTGACACAAGAATCCTTAGTCCTCTCCTTTGGAGAAGGCTTGTGGAAATTTCCAGGCAGCTGAGAGTCTGATCCAGTATGAAGCTCCTCATCACTGATATCTTCCTCTTGGCTCTCTTTCTCCTCCTCTATCTGCCAAAAACAGCCCTTGACCTTGTTGTGGCTAGCCCTGTGGCCTCCCAGAGCCTCATGGGAACTAAAAACCTTATTGCAAGTGGTGCATTTGAACCTGGCTTTCTTAACCTCATCATCATTATAAAGACCAGCATCTCCATCGATTTTCTTATATTTGGGCTTCTTCCTGATGCATTTTGGAAGATGGGAACCAGTGTTGGGAAGCTTGAGGTCACCTGATCCAAGCTCCTCAGTCCCCATTTGGAATTGTGGGATTTGAGCAGTATTTACTCCACTTGCAAGCATTACAAGGCACATAGCCACGTCCTTTTCTTCATCATTTGTTGCCAAACCAAATTGTTCAAGGGGATTAAGTTGGGGTGCATACCTGGGTCTCTTGAATATCTTTCCTTGCATCCACTTATCAAACCTGCTTGAATTCCCACTTGGGTGATCAAGCTCGATCTCAGCATAGCTCTCACTTCTGTCGTTTTCTTTGTCTTGGGTCTCATGTTTCTGTGATTCTTCAAGGTCGGCATCACCACTATCTTGATGGGTTTCGGAGTGGAACTTCATGTGACCAAACAGGCCTTTCCTGGAACTGAATTCCTTCTCTCGCGGATCACAATTTATAGAAGAATCAATGGATTTGGAATCGAACTCGTATTCCAACAGAAACGAGTAGTCCCGATCTGCAAACCGCCAGCTACGCTTGGGATTCCTTCGGAGAGCATACATTAGATTTCTCCCATTGCCATCCATTCCCTCTTTATCATCTTTGTCCTCCATCGATTTGTCATCCGAATCTCTGGGCTTCTTGCTCTTCTTAAATTCAGTTTCAGTGAGTTTGTCTGCAGCCATGGAGGCGGGGGCGTGGACTCTCATGTGACCACCTAGAGCTCTTCCTGAGACGAATTTCTTGCTACAAATCTTGCACAAGTAGCTCAACTGGTGCTCTCTTTCTTCCTGTTTATTGAACACCTCCATGGCTTGGGATCTGGGATACAATATATCGACTGTGGCCATGCTGTAAACTCTATTCCACCTTCAATATTAAGCTGCCTTTCTCTCCACAGAGAGTAAAAACTAATAAACCAGTGGACTGACAATTCAACCAATTCACACTAACTATACCTATCTGGACAGGGACTCCATCTAAATTTAAATGAGAGGCATGCGGGCGAGGGTTTAATTGCCTACGAGACGGGCTTTTGTATTGAATTGACTAGAGGTCGAAATCCCGTGGAATACTTGCAGATGAAGGAATCGAAAGCAAGGAACGAAGTAAAGAGGAAGCAAAAGAGAAGAATCATGGAAATCGACAGTGCAGACCCTGTGTGGAAGTCTTCTTTCTTTCGTTCTCTTTGCTTTTCTTCTCGTCTGTTATTTCCGATTATTTTCCATTCACGCCGCCTACGCTTTGACTTCAGTGCTGTCTCCTGTGCTCAACTGCCCGACGTGCGTACCACGGAAGACCGAATGTGTTTTCCGTTCTCTTCGCTGCTAGGTTCCTTGCGATTTTACACATCAACTTTACCTACTTTATTCTTGGGATAGAGGTTCTACTCCGATGGGCTTAGCTGCTTTGATTTTTTTTTAGGTTTGAACTTTTGTTAAGTTATAAGTTTAGTGTTAAGCGCTATATTTTTTTAAGGTTTGGATTCTTGCTAAGTTATAAATTTAGTGTTAAGAGTTAGTTTAGGAAATGTTTTTTTTTTAGAAGTTTGGATTCTAGTTAAGTCATAAATTTTGTGCTAAGTCTTAACTTACTAGGTGGTAGATACTAACTTAAAAGTTATGTGGTGACAATCAATCAGATTTGAACCTAAATTTAACTTAAATAATCCTTAATTTTAATTAAGTTACCCATTCATATAACCTAAACATAAACCCATTTTTTAAATAATAATTTTGTATATAAATAATAATTATATATATATAAATATTTATGTGATAATAATTTTGTGTATAAAAATATTGATGTGAGATAAAGAGTTACAAAACACATAAATATGCATCAATTTTTTTAAGTTAATTTAAGATAATAATTTTGTAATATAAAAATATCTCTATGTTTATATATAAATCCATTTTAATATATTTCTTAAATAACTTTTTTTATTCCAATAAATTCAAAGTATATTTTCATAATTTTTTAAAAGTAATTTTTACATAAAAATCTATGTTTTAGGAATACCATTCTATACACAATAAACACTTTGTATTATAAAGTTAATAAGAATATATTTTTACAAGTGTACATTTATATTTGAGCATTCTACATGCATAATATAATGTTTTTGGTTTTAATCTTTAGTAGATTATATAGATTATATTGAATTTAATTATGTGCCTATTGATATTATGGTAGCTATGAGAGGTATTAATCTCTATATGTAATTCTGACAAGAATAGAATATTTTGGGAAGTAAGAAGAAACCCTAAAGCATTGGGTATAATCTTAGAAGACAAGTCGGCTAAAGGAAATATTTAATATTGAGTTTTTAGCCTCCAGAATGAGAAGTCGGCCTAGATAGGACAAGAATAGAATATTCCGGGAAGCAAGAAGAAACCCTAAAGCTTTGGATATAACACTAGAAGACAAGTCGACTAAAGGAAATATTTAATATTGGGTTTTTAGCCTCCAGAATGAGAAGTCAGCCCAGACAGCGAAGGAGAAGCAGTTTAAATACAGGACACCAGATCTTATTTGATACACACAACTTGCAATTGCAGAAATGTAAGAGTGTGCACTGCAGAAACTGGGTAAGTGCGCAAGTTTGGAGACTAGCTGCAACTGCAACTACTGCAACCTGTATTCTCGGTTTAGGCTTGGACTTTCTATTGTTTATGGTTTGGACTTTCTTCCTTTTGTGCTAGCTCTAGAGAGAGGTACGCTACATTGATTGGCTATTAGGCCTAGGGTTTGCATCCAGAACTATTCTCTGTCAAGGTTAAGGTGCTCGGGGGTGGCTTCGACCTATGGTTGGGTGGCAATATTGCTATATTGTCTATGGTTAAACACACACACCTATTATTTCTAACAGTTCTCTACTGATATTTCTCTGATTTCTTTCAATTCCGCTTATAAGTTCACAACTTTGTGCTTCAAATGCTCAAGTTTCTCAGACATGACTCAAAGGACATGTACCTTGTTGGAGCAATTGTGGAGCTTCCCCATGTTCTGGACCATGAGGTCTAAAGCATTGCAGCCCTCAAAGTAGATACAAAAGCTCAAATAGAAGAGCTCTCTTCTGCTTTCATCCCAAAGATCTTCTTAGCCATGAATTTATGTTTGTTTCATAATTCGACAATACCATTTTCAAGTAAATGAAGCTGTCCTTGGAAATATGTGTTTATTTTCCAAACTATTTTCCTTCCAATTTAGAGCCCATGGGACATGACTGAATTTCACACATTCCAAGGAGTGAATGATAGATTTGCTCCTTAAAGTGATGTGGGACAATTTCATGTCACATAGATTTTCCTTAATAGTCATATTGTTCACTATTAACCCTGTGTCTCCACACAAGATAAGCTTTTAATCCTAGAGTTTTAGCTGGATGAAAATCTTTTAGCAATGTTAATGCTTCTGCAATGTTGTTAGAGCTCATGCTTGTTCCCCATGCAAAACTCATTACTAGATCCCTCCCTCGGTTGATAATGACCTCCCATGTACCAGCTCTGCTTTGGTTTCCCTTAGCCACCCGATATACCATATTGGTGTGTTTCTTGTAACAATGAAAATTATTCCTCTCCTTTCCTGTAGGTGTTGAAATATTGTAACTTTGAAGAATATTCTAATTATAATTGAGTTATTATGTTATAGATCAAATCCCTTTTTGTGGATTGATCATGTCGGGTCTTGTATAAGACCAAATCCCCTTTTGTGGATTGGCCAAACCATAGTTATATGGTGGTGTTTGTAAATTCGCCCCCTGAGATTTAATAAAGTGGTTTTAACCACTATTGGGAGAAGTCGACCCTACTTGATGAAGAGACATAACCCTAGCGCCTCCTCAACTAATATTTATAAGTGAGGAGGGAGCTTCATTTGTTCACTCACTCACTCACACTTCTAGTGCACATATTTTGAATGTAGTTGCAGTTGCAAGAAGAAGGAGAGAGAGGCACATGCTCAGTCCTAGTCTTTTCTTGGTGGTTTTG
>CBVK0101053655.1:0-42026 GCA_900067695.1 Picea abies
TTCCGATCTCACACATCGATCCATGTTCATCTATGCCTCATGTATCAATGACATCATATTACTATGATTCCACTTGACATCAATCCATTCACATCAAGGACAATACATACTTCATCAATATACTATGATAATACATTGTTCATTTGACATCAATCAACATCAATCATTTGACCTTTTACATCATTCAATCATCCTTTGGCATAAATCAATTCCTTGACATCAATCAATAAATCATCATTTGACATCAATAAATCACTTGACATAAATCCTTTGACATCAATTAATTAAACCTTTTGCATCAATGACAACATGATCCAACAAGAATGACACACCCATCTCAGGGGATCTCTCTTAGGTCTGTGTCCTGGAGGATGTCTCATGCAGCTGTAATCATCAACAGTTCCTTGAGATGTTCCAAGATGTTTATGAAACTATGCTAAGGAACCTCAAGGGACAAGGCTCGAGTTTAGCCTTAAATCCATGCTTGTGTATAAAATACTATGGGAATTTCTTAGATCTCTCTCTCTCTCTCTCTCTATTTCCTTACCCTCAAACAATTTCATAATAGATGACTAAAACCCTCACTCTCAAGAGGCATGTTGCTATGTGCATTCTTTAATTCAATATTTCAAAGGAATGGATAGATGAATTTAAAGAAAAACATTAAACATGTAAGGTATCTCTAAGAATAAATATTGTAGTATTTAATAGAGAGAAAACGTGTTGAGAAATTAAGAATTTGGCAGTTACAACAAAAATGCATCAAGATATTCTAAAACATATGCATTCATACAACTACAAAAAATTCATACATTTAAACATAAGGAGGAACCCTCTGCATACATTCAAATATATCAAGAAAGATGGAAAGAACTAGTCATGTGAAATGAAATCAATTCAATGTCATGATAAACATCACACAATCATACTAAATGTGGTGCTAATCTGTTGCTCTGAGATTTTATTACTAATATCTGATACAATCATCTAGATTTTGAGAAGATGGATTTACTAGAAGGAAAATATAGTGGAAGAATATGAATATGGGGTTTACATACTGAATACACCATGGTGTATGAATCTATTGAGAAATTTTTTCTTCATCATCTTCTTGTGACTGAGCTCTATGATCTTGTAGATATGAGTATATGAAACTCTTGGATTCATCATAGTCTCAACCCTTCCAAATAGATCCCTATTCCTCTTTTATAGCCTTGTGTTCTACCATAAACAACTTATTAAATTTGTTCACTACCTATTTATTCTTTAAAAAAACCTCTTGTTTTAGGAGGGGTCCCACCATGGTAAAGAATTTTTTACCCAACCTTTTACTTTATTAAACTTGATTCCTAGGAATGTTGTGTGACACTTGATTCTCCCTACCTTCCTAAGGGGAACTTATCATATTAACACATGTGATGCCACAATTTTTTAATGGGATAATAAAATGTATTCATGTTCCTTAATACCTAATCCATATTGGTGTATATTTCATAGGATGGTTGGGGTAGGTTCTTAAAAATCATCTTCAGGCTATGCAAAATTTCAAAGTCTCCAACTAGCATCTCTATTAAAACCTTCCTTAACAATACTCCCTACAGCTTGTCAAACCTACGGTCATAATTCTTGTTCTGCTACAACATCTCTCGATACTTATTTTTTGGGAGTATATCTCCATTCCCTTCGCAAGGGGGTGGCAACCCAAGTTTAAGTATCTCAGTGAAAATCCTTTTGAAGAGGAAAATTCCCATGTCATTTCATGTAACCTTATTTTCAGTGTTTTTCATGAACCTTCTTTTAGTAAGGACCCTTTTAGCATGGATTATGATGTTGGTTCTATCATTGAAATTTGTATCCTTGAGTTGTTCCATAATCCTACTGTTCAAGCAATTTATAATGTCATTATCCAAATCCATTTTATTTTCTATCTCATTGGTTGTTCTAGTTATGTCCTTCTTGGCTGATGTGAGTAGCTCCAATTCATCCCCTATTAAAGAGAAACGATACCAATTGTAATATATCAATGTGGATATGTTATAATAAATGACATGCTTGGTTTATTTAAGGGCTGGTTTTCTTATAACTTTTGTCTTTAGTTTCTCCATCTCTTTTAAGGCCTCTTCTTTAGCAATATTTATTTGCGTCGACAATAATTTTGTTTTTTTTCTTTTTTTCTTCCAACTCTGTCACCCTTGAATCTTTTTTTGAGTTGTCTAGTCATAGTGCCTCACTCCATATATTTTACATTAAAGTTATCTATCACCTTAGTTAATCCTTTTTTTTGTTCTACCAAGGTAGCTAGCTATGATCTTGAATTTTTTGTATGGACCAACTGGTCCTGTTGATTCCTGAGAGTCTCATTTTCTTCTTCTAGTCTCTCATTCTCACTCAGCAACCTTGATATGACCTTGTTTCTTTCAACCAATTGATGATATATTTTCTCTTTTTCTTCATGGATGGTTTGAAACTATGGGATTTGCACATGTTGGTATTTAGGTAGGTTGATCCTCTTTCTCAAAACCTTGATTTTAGTATCTTTATCCTTCACCAACTGTCCCATATCAATTGGGTCTTTGGGGTCTATTCCTAGAGCTATGATATTATTTTCAATCTCTACTATCTTTGTTTGATTTTCCTTGGTGGAAATCTTCTCTTGCTTCAATTTTCTGTTGATATTGTGCACCATTTCCCACATCTTCCTTTCACTAGAAGAGGATTGAGGTACCCCTTTATATAACATGTCACTTAACTGCTGATGAAATTTAGTTAGATCACTGGATTGGATATTTTCCAGCTTGGGTTTGACTCTAGTTGCCTTGTAGTCTACTGGGGAGATGGTTTTTTGAAATTTATATTACAACAAGACCAAATTGAAGGTGTCTTGTTGATAATCCATTGTTTTTAGTAGTTATGGCTATGTTGTCTCTCCCACTTTTTGGGGGTGCATATCCTTGTTCATCTCCCTAGTTTGTCTTTTGATATCTAGTTAGTGAGAGAACAAGTAGGGTTGTCTCTTTGTTGTTTTTCCACTGGCAGTTGTTTTCGTCATGCCTCCTTCTGATAACATGTCCAAGGATATATATTCAATGTTTAAGGGTAGCCCTTAGGCCTCACTCTCCCCTTGGGTTTTTTTCAACACACCTTTCCCTTTTTCCAAACTCTCTATCACATTGTCCTTTGTTTCCACCTCCTCATCCCCTTTAACACTTTTATTATTTTATCCATACACATCCATTCCTGAATACATTTATGATAATGATATTTTCATAGGATGAGTGTTTTGGACTATGCTAGCTTGAGTTGATGAGACAATTGCGCTAGGGGTCCCACTTTCTAGGATGTGTATGATGTCTTCCTAGGACTCTAGGTTGGAAGTGGTTTCTATAAACACATTTGGATAATGTTTATATGTTGGATTCCTTGAAAAAATGACACCATGGTGGTCATATACCCATCCTTCCCCTTTCTGAAAATCAAATTGTTTTAGCATCTGTTATGCTACAAAAAAATTTGTTCTTTGTCAAACCAAAAAGCGGCCAACGTTCTGTGGAAGTGGGAAGGTAATGGCCTTTATGTGTTGGGAAAATAAGAAGATATCAACCATCAATATCTATCTAACATATTCCATGTCTAGAATTCTTCGTGTTAAGAAACTAGGGAGGCTAAATGGTTCTTGTTCAAAACCATACACTCTAATGATGGTATGGTCCTCTACTAGGTACCTATCCCATGTCCAATCATATTTTCTCAATTGCAGAGTGTGCCGCATTTCTGGGATGACTATGGGGATTGGAGTGCTATGTATCAAGGTATATATGGCCCTTGTGTATTGATTCAAATAGAGGATGAAACCTCTATTTTGTTCTTTCCCCCTCATCTCTCGATTCCATTCATTTATTGGCTCTAGGTTCTAGTCTCATCTATGATCTTCATCCCAAGCCTCAAAGTAGGGGCTATTTTAAGAAAGGATGAGACATACAAGGTAGGATTGGTATCCAAAGGATCTAGTGCTATGGAGATTCTCCAACTAATCTTCCATGAATTCCTCTAGGAGCTGGCATTAGTGAAAAGTAATGAGAGTCATGGATTCTGGGGGCCATAAAAGAGAGAAAGGGACCATGACATTCTCATCAACTACCTTGTCATGGTCATAACCTAGGATTTGGAAAATGATGTCCAAATATTGCCAAGTAATTTCAGGGAATGGGTCATATTTAAACAAAGGTGGAGTAGTTGGTAATATAAAAGGTGTTGTAATAGGATTTGTTTATTAAAGAGAGACAAATACTAATATTGTTTCTCCAAGTTTTGTTATTCAAGGGTCTCGTAAGAGGCTTCATGGAATTAAATCATTTGATCCAATGAATCTTGTCGGACAGTTGGCTTAGATTGATGGACAATTGGCTTGGATAGTTGGTTGCCATTGAAGTCAACCCTTGGAGAGTGGTATTATATATTGATGTCAAAACTTAGATATTGATGTCAACCATTGGAGAAGTCTGATAGCAAATATCGGTAGCCCCAAAGGTGTGGTTATGGAACCCAAGTTTGTTTGAGGAATTTAGACTCGAAGATCAGTGATTTTGTAGGTGAGATTATTATATATGGATAGTACATGTCATTTCATTTATGGTGATATGTGGTACGTCACTTGGTTCCTCACGATTAGTGAGATATGACCTTGAGAAGTTGGAGAACCCTTTAGAGTATTCTAGAAGCATCTAAGAAGGTCAACAAGAAGTCAATTATTCTAGAAGCTCCAAGAAAATAATCAAGAATATTCCTAGTCAAAGTGATTGCAAGGAGAAATTAATTAAACAATAAAGTGGTTATAACAAAAAATTAATTATGGGTAAATTAGTTGTAACAAAAAGTTTTCAAATCAAAGTGCTTGCAACAAGAAATTAATTATGGGTAAAGTAGTTGTAACAAGAAGGTTGAATAGTCAAAGTGGTTGAAAAAGAAATTAATTAATTATGGAGAAAGTAGTTGCAACAAAATATTTGTGATTTAATTAATCAAGGAAAAGTTAGTTGCAACAAGAAAGTGGGTTAGCCCTAGATTGAGGAGAAGGGGTAAAACGGTTACAAGTTGTCCCTAAAGGAAGTTACTTGGGAAGTATAAATAAGATATCAAGAGAATCCCATCAGAACATATTGAGAATATTGAATATATATAAGTGATTGAGTTAACCAAGGATATCTGAGGTGGATTTTAGAGGGAAGGTGAAGTAAAGAAGGCCGAAAATCCAAGGGAGGATGAAGTCTTTTAATGATGTGTTCTAAGGTATGTTATTTACAGGTCATCTCACCATTTTTCACAATAAAGTTTTTTATAGAATGATTCAGATAGTGCAACTTGGAGGATAGTGATCCAACATAGAAATGTACCTATGGTAGTAATTTTAGCTTCTGGGTCATTCCATTTTGGGAGATACACGCTATGGAAGATAAGATTTTTGGCTAGTCCCGAAACTAGTTTTAAACAGGTGTTTTGGGTAAAATGGTCATAACTTATTTATAGAAAATCCAAATGATGTGAGAAAAAAATTAATGGAAAGAGTACATGCCTTATTTTTGTTTTTACAAGTTTTAGAATAATACATCAAATATTGAGCACGTGGAATTATGTACAAGTTCTCTCTCTAGAATAATCTAGAATTGAGCAAGGTCTACCATGTTTGTTATAAATCCTTTTATGGGATGTTTAAAGAAGTGAAACCTGGAGGAATTACAGAGAATAAATTGAAGAATGTTGTGTATCATTTTCAGACCTTTATTCATTTCATATACAAATTTATGCTTGTTGCAAGTTAGAGTTGTTGACTAATCCAAAACCTAGTCATGTGAGACTTCAGTAAAGTTTGATGAAAATTCTATTATCTTCTTGTTGAAGTTGAGGAAGGTCTGCAGGTTTGTGATCACATACACTAGGTCTATTACAAAGTTACATGTATGTTTATATGCATTTTTTGATGGTTACATTTGGTCATGACATGGTACATGCTTAAGGCTACATAACAATGAGGTGTTGGCACATGGTTTGATGTAAGGGTTTATGGTATTTGGTTTATGGATAGTGTTAGGGTCCTATAATATAGTCATATGTTCTCTAGTTATCTATTTTGTAGTTTTTTCTAATCAGGTTGAATTTTCTTTCATGATAAGGTGCTCAGGAGTAATGGTCCAGTGGTATATCCAATGTTTCAAATAGATATCTAGGTATGTCCAATGTTGTCATATGGTAATTTGGAATTATGATGCATCCACATAAGTTTGTTGAAGGTTTAGAGTGGTGTAATTAGGGATTTCATGAATTTGGTTCACATTCTAATTGTGGCAGAAAAGTTTGATTTTTGGTAGCTTAAGGTTGAAATCTTATAGCCATTAGCTATGGAAATTTATAAATTTTGGTAGCTAAATGGCTTATTCACATGTGTCATAAGCTGCTGAAAGCATGAATATCTCAAGGGTTTAAAAGGGGTCTTATCACTCCCATATCAACGTTTGTACACAAGTCATGATTTGTTGATATGATGCCAAAACCGTTTTCGGTTATCATTCTCCATTTCAGAAGGGATTATGACTCATTTATCCCTTGTCCAATCAAGTAATCATAACCCTATATCATGCCCACCCAATTCAATTGATCCCAATAAAACGGTCATGAACCTTCCCATACTTCGAATCGGTCGATAGTCGTTTTGTGATTGTTTTAAATTTGCCCCCAGTTTCCAAAACCCTTTCATCCTTTGACTCTATCCTTGATTCTTACTGTTCTACCCCACCTCCATGTTCATCTGAGTCCATTATTCACCTTCACATACCCTAGAAACTTTGTAATAAGCATAGTTGTTTAAGCATTTTTAGGAATTTTGGTAATGAATATCTCGATAGGAGGTGCCCTTCTGAGGATAGAATTACAGGATGCTTCGTACCTTGAGGCACACCCTAAGGTTTATGAACTATTCAAGGAGTTTGGATAATATAGGTTCTTCCAAAATCTCTAGGGGTACCATCAGGGTGTCACAAAAGAATTTGCCAAAATCTTTGATGGATTTAAGGTTCAACTTGGTCCAGTTGTGATCCAGATAGATGAATCCAGTATAGAAGCAACCACAAAGATTCCTGGTGAAGGTGAAAGATGGTTTAAGACTACCTCAATCAAATAAACTGATTTCAAATCATTCCTCAAAGAAGAACATCAAAATATGAAATGGAAAAAAGACATTCCCAGGAGCTACTTGGAGGAGAAATGGAAAACTTTGCTAAAGATGATTCAGGTTTACATCAATTGTAAGGGGAGATATGTACGAACGATTCTCTACCACTTCAAACTACTCGTTCAATTCATTGGTAAGAAACCTCTGAATATTCCCTTTTACCTTCTTAAGAGTCTTACCAAAATGGCATCTAAAGTTCAGGCTAAGCCTTAGAAATCTAGCAGTTGTCTATTTCATCATGGGTTGATTACATTGATAGTTTTAGAAGAGCTCAATAGAAGGAACAAGACCTAGTACTATCTCTTGTTTTGGGGATAATTTGGGCAAGAAGTTCAGCCCAAGAAAGGAGGAACTCCCTCACAGGAATTAACTTCCCCAAAAACCAATAAAAGAAAGAGAAGATCATTGTCTCCTGTAGAAATTTCCACCAAAGCTTCTCCATCAAAATCACAGAAAACAGAAAGGAAGTTACAATTTGGGAAGCATGTAGAGGATAAAGGGAAAACTACAATGAAAAATGTTCTAAATCTTCCATATTCAGATTCTGATTTAGAGCCATTAGCTGCAGAAATGGAAATAGAGCCATCAACTGTAGAAATGGAAACCCCTGAAGAAGATGGAACACCATCAAAGATGAAGGTTAGAAAAAAACCTAAGGTCCAGAAATTGAAAGAAGAACTTGTTGAGTTAAAGGTGCTAGAGAGACATCTGAAAAGAGAGAATGAAACCCTTAGAAAGTCATCTCTCAAAATTGGTTTTGCATTGGATCAGTTGGCCATCAACTATGAAACTGTAAAGAAAAAGAATCAGAAACTCCTCAAGAAAAATAACAAACTACAAGACATCAATAAAGTGTTGAAGTTTAATCTTGATCACAAGAAGCTAAAACACAAATCTCACCTCAGGCTTGATACTATAGTTGAAGTTTTCATTGATTTCAAATGAAGTGATTATAATAGATGAAGTAGGGTCAATGGGAAACTCAACCATTTTTTACTAAGTTTGGGAGCAATTACAGGTTTCTCCAACTAAGAACAGTTTTAAAATCCATAATAAGCTACCGAAAATCATTTCCAGAAAATTGACAACTAAATACACTTTGTTTTGGCCTCATTAGCTGCCGAAAGTTCTCTTATTAACAGAAAAAACAAATATCTCCTTAGATCAAGGAAAATGGGTTACTCGATAATATCAAAGGATTCCAGAATGATTTTTCAGTTATGACTCGTCCTCAATATGTTGTTGTCAAGTTCAGATCGAATTATATTTGGTTTTTGATGAAAGTCAAAGACCCCTTTTCTTGGGATTTTGTTTTATTTTCCCTAGTTTGATGATCATATTTAGCAGGCATTTATTGCTTTGTTTAACCTTTCAATGGTAAAAATAGAATGTATTGTAATGAACACAAGATATATGATATGATTATGAAAGGATATCAAACTCTCTATTTTGGGGGTAATATCATTAATTAAGTAGTTTTAGAAATATCTAGAAACGGTCCAGGAAGGGATTTGATCCCCTACCCTGTAGGATCTGAATGTAATGGGATACTATAAAAGATAGAATATAGTATAGCATAGGGGTTGGACCTGAAAGGAAGGATGGTATTGAAATATCACCATATATTGTAAAATGTTTAGGAGGTTGTAAGTGACTCTTTTGATGAATATAAAGACATTATGTTTCAAGATTCTTGTGTCATAGTTATGTGGTGAAGTGCTTCTTGATGTAACTTGTTTTTCTATATTTTCACATGTGGTTTACTTTATTTATTGTTTATAAGAAGATTACATTTCAAGATTTGTCTCAGACACCCTGTTCTTGCTTAAAACAATATTTATGTTTTCTTCTTAAATTTGAATGTAGAATTCAGATAACCATTGCTCTGCATTTGAAGTGAACCCTAATATATTCATCTTTTCCCATTTCAAAAACTACAAAGATCCATTGATTGAACTATATTTCATTTTTACATATGATCTCAGTTATTCCCTCATTTCATCACCTCTACCTTTTGACTCCATTTTTCCCATAGCCCTCTTTTGTTGTCCCAACCAAAAACTCAAAAAAAAACCTTCTATCCTCATGCCTAGCCTAATATCCAATCCAAAACAAAGTTAAATCCTACGGAGAGATACCTCTATGAGTCTTGGAGGGATATATCCTTGAATCCAAGTGTTTTTGTGGTTACCTCTCTCAATCTCTCCCTCGGCCTAAGAAATTATGGAGTGCTAATATAGTGGTGACCATACTGGGGACCTTCCTCAGAAAGCATATCAAATTCCAGATCTGGTTACTAATGGTGGATAGTGACCAAAAAAAAGAAGGTTGAATCATCTACCTAGTGACTCCAATATGCTCTAGATCAGTTCCAATTCGAAGACTCCACTGGAGGAAGAACCTGAAATATGACCAAGCAATCTGGAAGGATCAGGTATTTAAGCTCAAATTGTATGCAAGAAATTTTTGGTTTTATCTATAATTATGTGTTATCTTATTATGATCATGGTCAAGAGTACATTGCTGAAGTTTACATTGATCATTTTCAAATTGATGAGCCTCAAGAGACTAAGCCCCAAGTTATAGATCATGTACATACTCATACACCTGTGCAAATCCCAGATACACCTGTAGAAATCCCAGTGAGACATGAGCCTTGTGCTTTATCTCCTATTACTGCTAAACCTACAGATGTTTATAAGGCCCCTGCTTTACCTCCTATATGTGTAAAATTCCCCAACAAATACAAGCCTCTGGTTTTACCTTCTAGTCTCCATGACCTTCCTGCCAATTATAGCAATAATCCGCCTAGGTTTGATGGAGAAGATTTGAAGATCACTGCTGAAAGGAACATTCAAAGTATTGAGGTTTTTCTTGATCTGTTTGAGGTGGAAGAAGATGATGTCTGTATCGAGATGTTTTCCCTATAATTGCAAGGTAAAGTTAAAAATTGGTTTAAGAATATTCCAGATGCAAGCATTAGCAATTTTTATCAATTCATGCAAGTTTTCCTAGATCGATGGGTGATCATGGAAAATGTCTTTCTCATCCTAGAAGAGTATGACCACTTGAAAAGTCATTCAGGGGAGACAGTACAATTGTTTTCAACCAGGTTCAGTAAGGTGTATCATTCAATGCATTCTGATCTAAGGCCACCCCTAGGATTATCTCACTTGCATTACCTAGGTGCCTTCGATCCAAAGATGGCATTCCAATTAAGATAAAGGAACAATGCAACCCTTGAAGAAATGAAGAACATTGCAATGGATGTGGAAGCGGATTTTTTGAAAAAAAAGTCCAAGCTAAGGGTAGAAGAGAAAGATAGAATAGAAAGGAACAGATGACACCTTCAAAAGTGAAACTAGATGTTCTGGAAAACACTGTAAAAGAGATGATGCAGAAGATTAGAAGAAAAGATGAACTTGATGTTCAAAGATCACATGTTCATTAGTTCAAGAAAAGAAAAATCTCATTGATCTCAAACAGTCTACATATCATCCTTGGCATCCTAAAACATAGGAGCATTATTTCATGTACTCGATTCATAATATGGTCAAAGATGAAGCTCAAAATCAGATGGCGGTGGAAAAATCTCATGAGATGATGTGCATGATTGATGATCTTGCATATATAGATGATCTTACCAGATATGATCATTAGGGTGGTGATTATATGGTCGAGATTGAGTTTGATTGTTCAAACCAACCAACATTATCTTCATGGGAAGAATAAGCTCAATTATCAGAATGCAAAGATGACAATCAAACTTTGCATACTAAGCAATACCGCAATGAGGAAAATGAAAAAAGTTTTCAAGTAAGTGAAAAATGCCTACCCCTGTGTTTTGCCTCATTTCTTAGAGAAACCTTGAAGCAAGTTCTCAACAGTAGGAATGAAGAACTCTCTTACCAATCAAATGAGGAAATAATTGATGATAAAGAATCTCTTTTAGATCCATAGGTGCAGTCGTTGATTCATATTGAATGTCAAATATTAGATGAAATCACAGAGTCTGAAACAAATGATGAACTGATCCAGTTTGATTCCCTTCCCTTATGATCTAATTCAATTTAGATTGTGAGATGAAATTTTGGTCACATTCTGGTTGAGAATCACAGTAAAAACCATGAGGTACTAGTAGAACGAATGCAACAACCACCTAATTTTCTACAAGATCCAATAATAGAGGTATTGGTTGACATATGCAATCAGAGTCATGTTTCATTTGCAAGTCACTTGCTGAAAAACATTTATGATTTTGATATTATCAGACAATCAGCTTCATCGTTGTGTTCAACAAAAGTATCATTTCAAATCCCATTAGAAAAGTTGCATCCATGTCAGGAAGTGCATGAGGATGTAAATATCATAAAATCAACATCAAATCATGAAGTTGAGTTGGTTAAATTGGAATACCAACAAATAGGTCAAACATATCTTGATATTATAGATATCTATATGGAAAAAAAATTCATGACAAAGCAACAATTCCTTTCCATCATTTATGTTGCTTTGCAGGTTTATCAAGCTCCCTATTATGAAGACCAGACTCACAGTCATTTTCAAGTACCCTTAACAGATTCAGTTCTGAGTTTGGTAAAAAACAATGAAAGAATTAAGGTATCAAATCCAATAATTGATTGGTTATATTGGATATTTCATATTGATTAATGTCAAGCATTCTAAGGTTAGAATAGAATATATGTACATAAATAAGATCATCAGATCAACATCCTTTAAATAATCAGATTTATAGTGTGCAAATAAGCTTGTTGGGCAAGCATGCTTTTCATATTAATTTCAGTGTCGCTTTTAAGATTCAATCAAGTTTGGAACAGGTGGTATATTGATTTTCAGTCACAAAGGATTTATGGTCGAAAAGGTTACAAGTTGTGGGAGCTATATTGCTTCGCCATGGTGAAGTGCCATGTGTCGTTGTTTTGATATCCCGACGAAGCTCCAATTCTGCAAATTTTTTGTCTGCAAAGTTTCTTCTGGAACCTTATGCAACTTATCTCTCTTCTTACTTTGATTCCTAGCCTTATTTCCAGTGAGCTTCGTCTCAATAGTTCATTTTCCATTTTGATTCTCGTCTTCTATGGTTTTAGTTACTTTGCACTATTGATATTCTCTCCTAGAACTCAGGGGTAGCACCTCTTCTTTATCTGAGATAGGTACTTCAATATCTTGTGAGTCTTCTAATGTTCATGCAGTTTCGACATCTAGGTTTCTAGTTTTAAATAACTTCGACCTATTCTCCTCTTCTTCGATCAAGTGTGCGATCCTTCTGGTCATGAAATATTTTAACTCCTTTTTGTTCTACTCCAAGACTTCTTCTTCTTTTTTTCATCTAGCTTGATCTATTTCAATCCAAGGTTTTCCTATTAACATAGTAAACAAGGCATGGTCTTCAACAAATTTAATAATATCAACATCTTCCTATGTCAAAATTCCATTGACAGTCATAGGTATCTGAGTGAGCGTTCCACACAGGTTTACCAGTTTCCTCTAAATAACCCTTGTCCTCCTAATGAAGGAATCATAGCAGGCCTCCCTATATCTTCCCAAGTTCTCTCTGTCATGATATTAACCTCTGTTTCTTCATCTAGAAAACAATCAATGTCAAAGTCTCCTATTCTTGCTTCGATGCATTCTTTTCCTTTGAAGATCTATGATAATCTGACATGTCGGTAGTCATAAAAGGTTTCTCTCATTTGTAGCAATATTTTATCTGATTCTTCTTAGGATTCTTATATAGCCTTAGTTTCTGGATCTATCTTAGGTTTTCTTTTCTTATGTTCATACTTTCAAGCTTAGCAATCATTCTGGGGCAATCCAACACTTCATGGTCCATAGATTTGCAACAAAGATAACTAGGTCTTCTCCTAGGGAATTCTTTAGCAAGATGTCTCAGTTTTCTACAACTATAACAGAGGGTTAATCCTCTCTTTCTTTTAAATGATCCCCAACCTCTTATGTACTGTGCACTAGGATCATAGGAGCTAACCTACAATAAATTATTTCTGAGATTCTGCATCCATTCATTAGTCCAAGCATTCTTTATATGCATAGGTTTAACATATATTTCACTATTCCTATCAGATCTATTAATATCAAATCTTCTTTCGTCTATAAATACCCTAGTTTTCAATCTGGGACAAATTTTATTAAGCATACATAGATCCATACTCTAGAAAAAAAAATTTCCACTTATCTTACTTCTATAGAGCATAAAGCATTCAGATCTAAAATGTTTTTACTATATTTACCTTTATCAGAGCACAGAGCTTGCAGATATTACATTTTTTAATCAGAAATTCTCACTTTTACCTTTCTCAGAGCACAAATGTTTAAGATCTTTCTTCTTTCCTTCAGATCTGACCTCTTTTCTTCATATCGGGCTTCTATATTTTAGCAAAGAGATTTATAAGTCAAGTAGAATATTTCTCACTAGGGCATGGATCTCCCCAGTCGAATCTTTTCACAAAGCTTCTTCTTACTCAGTTCCCAACAATCATAGTTTCAATCCCGGCAACGGAACCATTTGTTGGCACAGGGACAAACCCAGGGTTCAACACTACAACAATGCACCAACAAAGCCCTAACTACTGGCCCTTTCGGAAACACCTATGAAGCAGAAGAAGTCTCACCCAAGGTAGAGGTAGGGGTGGTTGCAAGACTCAAGTGTCTACAACCTTAGCTAGGACACAGATCTATGATTATAACACTTATTACAACTCTTAGCACTTCCATTCCCTCGATATGCAATCACTATTCACTTCACTGTTAAAATAGAGCTTCGCAACATTCACACTAATCTACAGTTATTAAGAACTTAGCATATAAATGGATCAGAATGAGCATATGAAGCACTAAGCATGACTATCTTGATCAGATTTAATATTCTCACATATCATAAGCACAAAGCAGAAGTAGATCTATCTAAACATATCAAATCACTTAGCAAATAACATGTGAACACATCAAGACAAAGCACAAAGCACATAACACAGTGTTTACATGGTTCACCCCCACCCTGGGGCTATGTCCACCAACTCTTCTTCTTTATTGTCTTTAGTCAATCAGTTACAAGCACAAAGCCTTCAAAACCCTTACTCCTCATAGGACAGAAGATCTGTGCAGCTCACTAGATCCTTCTTCCTTGTGTTATAGCACTAATCCCTCCACAATATATTACAAGGACCTTCACTTAGCTCTGAAAGTCTCTTACAATCATGCACAAAGAACTTACAGACTCTACTCGCACTTAGCATACATTCACATCACATAGATGCACTATTCTCCTCCTTCTTACATTGCCTATCCTTCTATTTATACATACCAAATAGGCCTAAACATGGGTAAACGCATGGGATGACATCCCATTTCTGTTACATATTCCCAAAACCCCAAAAAGGGGCCCAAAAGGGGGCCAAGATCCCGTGATCTCTGCTTCGTCCTGCAATCCTCCTTCGACAGGCTGTCGAAGTCCAAAAATAGGTCAACATGACCAAGAAACTCCCAAAACTTGGTCAAGAGCCAACAAGCCACCAACACTCACTTGTGACTCATCCCAAGTCACTCTGGTCTGAGAAATTCTGCCTCAAACGCCTCAATCTTGGCTCGAGATACTTCAATGTGTTTCTTTGATGTGGCCTCTTGTTTGGAAAACTCCTCGATTGTTGTGTCGTTCACTGGCCCTTCTAGGCATTTTTCTGTTGTGGTGACAACATGTTCTAACTCTTCTCCTCGGCTCTCTACCTCTGTAAAAAACTGGCATGCCTTATCTTGCACAAGTTAAAGTCATTGAGTGACTTACATCACTTTTCTTTGAATCATATGGATATATTTTTGGGTTGTGCGTTGTTCTTGAGACCTCTTCATTCTTTCTACAATCGACAGGGCCTTCAGCTATGCCTATAGTGTGTCTACATTCTGCTTCACTTCCTGGAGCTGTGACTCCAGTGTCTGTAACTCCGAGTTATCAATGAGGTTTTCATATGTTTGGGCGTTGCGGTTACTCAGCTGCTTGCATTCCAATGCAAGATATTTTAATCTATCAACTGCATTGCAGGCAATTGCTTCTCATTGGTCCCTTATGTCCCGCGGGGTCTCGGATATAGTGTGTAATTCTAGATCTGCAATGCATTGTTGGAGTTGTTGGATCACTTCTTCGAGTTGCACCACCTGCTGTGGAAATCTCTCTTCGGCCTTTACTTCGACAAATATCACAGAGAAAATTTCTCTATTGACCATTTCCTTAACTTCAAGTTGTTCTACGAGCAACTGTTCCTTTTCTTTATGCAGTTGGGATTTTTCTTCATTGGATTTTACTTGGAGAGAAATCTTCTCTCATTCTGTAGTATGACGTTTCTCTTCAAGGACTCCTTGTCCTTGTTCTAAATCCTGGGTGGCTTGTGTTGTCTCCTCCTGTGCTCATCGAAGGCGATCTTCGATTGTATCAATGATCCAATGGAGTTGAACTTGCTCATCTCCCAGTTTTGGTGTTTTCGATGGTAGAGACATAGTGGAAAATCCATGGCTGGACTGTAGTTCCTGCTGCACTCCTTGAAGTTCAACCTTGATCCGATTGAACACCTCCTCCTACTTAGATTCTTGCTTCTCTTCTATCTCCAGTGAAGCATCGTTCAGTGCTGCAAGGATGAATTTGAAGTCGTCTGAGGTGAGGGTGGTCTCAAATTTGGTCCTAGTTGCTTTTGATTTATTCCTTGAAGAAGGTTTTGGAGGGGAAACCTTCCTTTGCTTCGAGGGGTCCTCCTCATCTCTAGGTGGTGTAACCTTGCCTTTCTTTTATTTAACTTCTACACCATCTATCTCTCTGCGATCACCTCCTTGATCAGGTGAGATAGAAGTAGTATTCGCCGAGGTACTGCTTACATCTTGAGCTTCTTCATTTTTCTTATTCTTGCTTGGTCCAGGTGTATCGTGAACTACTTCTAGATTCTCAATATCATATAGCTTTGTGGGGTCTACTAGGATGAGGAGGTTCACCAACCATTCCTTAGTAATCTCTTCTAAGTCTTCCTCTATCAGCTTGTAGTATGACTGTAGTTGTTGTTTATGCTCATCGGCACACGCTGTGATATAGATGAAATGGTGGTCCATGCTGAATTTCATCAAGGGCCTGAACCTATGGAGAGTGTTTAGGGTTATACGAGGCTCATACTAAATGGTTGTCTTCAATTGGTTGTAATAAGTGTGGAAGATGACATTTGATTGTCATTTCTTGTTCATGTCACTGGAGTACCATAGTGTATTGAACTTTGCAGCCAGAGGTTCAAAGGGCTCGATGTCCAGGAAGGTCTCACCTTCCAGCATCTCTCCTGTGATAAAAGCGATCAAGATGAGAATCCAGCTAAAATGGAATTCATATCCTTGGTCCCACACTTCCCTGCAGTCCAGTTCCAATTGGTTTACGAGGTACTTCTCCCAATTCATTTGTAGTCCCTCCGCGCACTTTCCTGTGAGGTCGACTACAAATCCAATCACTTGGGTGGGTCGGTTCTTTCAACCTAAATTTCCTACGATCAATTGAAAGGCTAGGCGCACTTTGTCACTCTATATAGAGGCTACCTTGTAGCCTCACATTCCTTTCTCGACATCTCTGTAGGTGTGTTTAATCTTCTATACAAGAGCGTGATCCATGGTTTTCCCTAGATAGAAATCCTGTGGGTTAGGGCCTTGCATACTTAGCCCTATGATTTGATTGATCAATGTTGGATTCACTGTGATATGAAGGTTCAACCACAAATATCCTCCATGGTAGCAGGATAGCAGCAACTTGACGCATGCATTCACTTATTGATGCCTACCGAAGTGAGGAATCTTCATGACATTGAGCAGTGTGTACTACACGAGGTTCATGGTCCATGACTTGGGGACAATCTTAAAGTTCCTTCCCTTGGTTCTGGTCAGATTCTTGTGTGGGGAAATCATGTTTTACACCTTCCTCTTGCCGAGGTTGAAGTCTCTAAACTTCAACACTGTGATCTTATCTTAGTCTGCGCGCACTGCGCGTATCCCTTTTGGGAGGTACACAGTGACCAAAGTGTACTCAAATTTTATGGGAACACTATCATGATTTATTGTGCCACTTAGAGGGGGTAGATAGGTGGGTAATATACTCAGGATTAACTTAGCATTCACAAGATCATCCCTATGCTTAGTTCTCTTTTCATATACTGGTTGGGATAGATCGTCTCGAGCAGTAGACGAAGAGGCCAACAGTCCTCTTGTCGAAGAGGCTTGTACACCTATAGACACTCCTCACTCCAACATGACTCTTTCATTCATTAAGTCGAGGAGAACTTCCATTACTGATTCTTCAACTGCATTGAGCTCGTCGGACATACGCTCTTAGGATTAAAATTATCGGGGTCACGATGATCTTAGATATGGTACTAGAACAAACAACAATTTCGTAATGATCACTATATATGATTCGATTAGTCTGTAGGATTATAATGATCAGTTAGAAAAAGTTTTCTCTGTGCATGGCGCAATGGGATAAGTAGGCAACTCGGCAACGGTTCGCTTGCAACAATTACGAGCCTCCATTAACTCTTGTTCGATCTATTATGGTGTGGTCTAATGGTCTGATGACAGACCTTTATTTCTTTTCTACCTATTCAAAGTGTCAATTGAATGGTTATAATGTCCCCAACGACTATATTGCTTCGCCATGGTGAAGTTCCATGTGTCATTGTTCTGATATCCCGACGAAGCTCCAATTCTGCAAATTTTATGTCTATGAAGTTCCTTATGGAACCTGTTGAGTCGCCAAAGTGTCATCTTTTTACAAACATTTTCACTTCACTTTCACTTCACTTTTAACCATATTTCACTTTCCCACACCCTTACATAAACCATTTTCATGATTACATGGGTTTTTGACATATTATTTTCCAATGCATCTATTTTAGTGTTTTTGAGTGAATTTATGATTAAATATTGGAAAAATGACATGTTTACACTTATATATGAAAGTTGGATGAGTTTCATGATGTTTACAGGTGTATTTGAAGACTCCAACCAAGTCAAATTTGACCATCAAGTCTCAAATTCGAATTCCCTCTTCAACCCTTTGAAGATTTGATAAAGATTTGGAGATCTACTCAAGTATCTTGGATGGATATTAATCATGAAAGAAAGATTTGTGAGAGGATTTGTAGAGATATCACTTGATAGGTGTGAGCACATGATTGTAACCAAATGAGACATTTGTGGATCTAGGAGAGATTTGTGGATCTAAGTGATCTTAAACTTTTGTATAAATAGGAGTGCCTCCTCCATTTCAAAGAGGACTCTTGGAGCAATGTATCCAACTTATGATGAAATAAGAATCAAGCTTTCTTTTCACATCAGTTTCCATTCTATAGTTTAGATTTAGAATTCTTTAGTTCATATGTTACTTTGTTCTTGGGAGAATTGAGCTCACTCCAAATAGATCATAGTAGCATTTTCTTCTTACTTTGAATAGGTTTATATGCTTTATTGTTTTGATGATCTTGATTGTTGATAGGTTTTGTGAAACATTCCGAGAAGACCTCATGAATGGGAGCTAGTGTTTTCTTTCCTACAACAACTAAGTTTTTTTAAGTTTATTTATTTTCAATGCATGAGTGTTCACTTGATGATATTGATTGTTGATAGGTTTTGTGAAACATTCCGAGAAGACCTCCTGAATGGGAGCTAGTGTTTTCTTTCCTACAACAACTAAGCCTTTTTAAGTGTATTTATTTTCAATGCGTGAGTGTTTACATGATGATCTTGATTGTTGATGGGTTATTTGAAGCATTCTGAGAAGGCCTCCTGAAAGGGAGCTAGTGTTTTCATGCCTACAACAGCTAAGTCTTATTAAGTGGAATGCAAGAGTTAGGATTTGATTGAATTTCCTAGATTAGAAGTTAGGTGCTTAATCCTGCATATATAGTGCATGTGCTTCGTAAGCCTACGAACCTCGGATTGACAAATTAAATGGTTGGGCAATTACTATGACGAAATTAAACGACAATATTTTCGCTCAACAGAACCTTCTACAACTTAGCTCTCTTCTTACTTTGCTTCCTAGCCTTCTTTCCAATGAGCTTTGTCTCGGTAGTTCGTTTTCCATTCTGATTCTTATCTTCTATGGTTTTAGTTACTTTGCGTTGTTGAGATTCTCTCTTAGAACTCAGGGGTAACACCTCTTCTTTATCCGAGATAGGTACCTCAGTATCTTGTGAGTCTTCTAATGTTCTTGCAACTTCGACATCTAGGTTTCTAGCGTTAAATAGCTTCGACCTATTCTCCTATTCTTCGATCAAGTGTGCGATCCTTCTGTTCATGGAATATTTTAACTCTTGTTTCTTTTTATCCAAGACTTCTTCTTATTTTTTTCATTTGGCTTGATCTCTATCAATCCAAGGTTTTCCTATTAACATGGTAAATGGGGTGCAATCTTCAACAAATTTAATAATCTCAACATCTTCCTCTGTCAAAGTTCCATTGACAGTCATAGGTATCTGAGTGAGCCTTCCACATAGGTTTACCAGTTTTACTTTGAATAACCCTAGTCCTCCTAATGAAGCAATCATAGCAGGCCTCAATATAGCTTCCCAAGTTCTCTCTATCATGCTATTCACCTGTGTTTCTTCATCTAGAACAAAGTCAATGTCGAAGTCTCCTATTCTTGCTTTGATGCATTCTTTTCCTTTGAATATCTCTAATAATATGACATGTCGGTGATCATTCAAGGTTTTCTCATTTCTAGCAATATTTTCTCTGATTCTTCTTAGGGTTCTTCTATAGCCTTAGTTTTTGGATCTACCTTAGGGTTTTATTTTCTTATGTTCATAATTTCAATCTTAGCAATCATTCTGGGGAAATCCAACACTTCATGGTCCATAGCTTTGCAACAAGGACAACTAGGTCTTCTCCTAGGGCATTATTTAGCGAGATGTTCTAGTTTTTTGCAACTGTAACAAAGGGTTAATCCTCTCTTTCTTTTAAATTATCCCCAACCTCTTCTGTATTGCGCACTAAGATCATAGGAGCTAACCTGCAATAAATTATTTCTAGGATCCTGCATCCATTTGTTAGTCCAAGCATTCTTTCTATGCATAGGTATAACATATCTTTCACTATTCTTATCAGATCTATTAATATCAAATCTTTTTTCGTCTATCAATGACCTAGTTTTCAAACTAGGACAAATTTTATTAAACATACCTAGATCCATAATCTAGAAACAAAAAATTCCACTTATCTTACTTCTACAGAGCACAAAGCGTTTAGATCTAAAAACAATTTACTATCTTTACCTTTATCAGAGCACATAGCTTGCATATCTTACCTCTTTTAATCATAAATTCTCACTTTTACCTTTCTTAGAGCACAAAGATTTCATATCTTGCTTATCTCCTTCAGATCCAACCTCTTTTCTTCAGATTGGGATTCTTTATTTTAGCACAGAGATTTATAAGTCAAGTAGAATACTGTGCACTAGGGCACATATCTCCTCGAATGAATCTTTGCAAAAAGATTCTTCTTCTTCAGTTCCCAACAATCATAGTTTCAATCCCAGCAATGGAACCATTTGTTGGCACAGGGGAATACCTAGGGTTCACCACTACAATAGAACATTAGCAAATCCCTAACTATCGTCCCTTTAGGCAACACCTGCAAAGAATATGAAGTCTCACTGGAGGTAGAGGTAGGGGTGGTTGAAAGACTTAGGTGCCTGTAACCTTAGCTGGGACATAGATCTGTGATTATAACCCTTATTACAGCTCTTAGCACTGCAAAATTCACACTAATCTACAGTATTTAAGTAGTTAGCATATAAATGGATCATAATGAGCATATCAAGCACTAAGCATGACTATCTTGATCATATCTAATATTGTCACATATCATAAGAACAAAGAAGAAGTATATCTATCTAAACATATCAAAGCACTTAGCAAATAACATGTGAACACATCAAGACAAAGAACAAAGCACATAACACAGTTTTTACATGGTTCACCCCCACCCTAGGGCTATGTCCACCAAATATTCTTCTTTATTATCTTCAGTCAATCGGTTACAAGCACAAAGCCTTCAAAAGCCTTGCTCTGCACAGGATAGAATATCTGGGCAGCTCACTAGATCCTTCTTCCTTGCGTTACAACATGAAGCCCTCCACAATCTGCTACAAGAACCTGCACTTAGCTCTACAAGTCTCTTATAGTCATTCACATCACATAGATGCACTATTTTCCTCCTTCTTACATTTCCTATCCTTCTATTTATACATACAAAATAGGCCTAAACATGGGTAAACACATGGACTGACATCTCATTCTCGTTACATATTCCCAAACACCCAAAAAGGGACCCAAAATGGGGCCAAGATCCCATGATCTCCGCTTCGTCCTACGTTCCTCCTTCAACAGGCTGTCGAAGTCCCAAAATAGGTCAACATGACCAAGAAACTCCCAAAACTTGGTCAAGGGCCAACACAACCCAATGGATAAGGCACTAATTTATGAATCCAGAGATCTGATATTCTTGATGCCTCCTCAAGAGTTTCCATCCCCAATTGGAGCCTATGTTAGGGTCCTATAATATAGTCATTTGTTTTCCAGTTATCTATTTTGGAGTTTTTTCTGATCAGGTTAAAGTTTCTTTCATGATAAGGTGCTTAGGGTAATGGTACAGTGGTATATCCAATGTTTCAAATAGATATCCAAGTATTTCCAATGTTTTCATATGGTAAGTTGGAATTATGATGCATCCACATAAGTTTGTTGAAGGTTTAGAATGGTGTAATTAGGGATTTCATGAATTTGGTTCACATTCTAATTGTGGCAGAAAAGTTTGATTTTCGGTAGCTTAAGGTTGAAATATTATATTTGTTAGCTACCAAAAGTTATAGATTTCAGTAGATAAATGGATTATACACACGTGTCATAAGCTGACAAAAGCATGAATATCTCAAGGGTTTAAAAGGGGCCTTATCACTCCCATATCAACGTTTGTACACAAGTCATGATTTGTTGATATGCTGCCAAAACCATTTTCGGTTATCATTCGTCCAATTTTCAGAAGGGATTATGACTCGTTTATCCCTTTTCCAATCAAGTAATAATAACCCTAGATCGTTAGCACCCAATTCAATTGATCCTAAAAAAATGGTCATGAGCCTTCCCATACTTCGAATCGGTCGATAGTTGGTTTGTGATTGTTTTAAATTTTCCCATAGTTGACCAAATCTTTTCATCCTTTGAATCTATTCTCAATTCTTACTATTCTACCCCACCTCCATGTTCATCTGATTCCATCAATCGCCTTCACTAACCTGGACAATTTGTAATCAGCATAATTTTTTAAGCATTTTCAGGAATTTTGGTAATTAATATCTCAACAGGAGTTTCCCTTCTAAGGAAGGAATTATATGATGCTTTATACCTTGAGGCACACCCTGAGTCTTATGAACTATTCAAGGAGGTTGGATGCTACAATTTCTTCCAAAAGCTCCAGGGGTACCATCAGGGTGTCACAGAAACATTTGCCAAAATCTTTGATGGCTTTAAGGTTCAGCTTGGGCCTGTTGTGATGAAGATATATGAATCTAGTGTAGAAGCACACACATAGATGTCTAGTGAAGGAGAAATATGGTTTAAGACTACCTCAATCAAAGAAATTGATTTCAGATCAATCCTCAAAGAAGAAAATCAAAATATGAAATGGAAAAAGGACATTCCCATGAGCTACTTGGAGGAGAAATGGAAAACTTTGCTAAAGATGATTTAGGTTTACATCACTTGTGAGGGGAGATATGGAAGGACCATTCTCTACCACTTCAAACTACTCATTCACTTCACTGGTAAGAAACCTCTGAATATGCCCTTTTACCACTAGTACATATTGTAAAAAAAATTATGTTCTATTTGCGGCGTTATGGACAAAATTGTCCATACTGTTGGAAAATAAAGGAAATTAAATATATATATATCTTGCCCAATAACGTCGGTATTGCCATGTTGACATCTCTATTGCCATGTTAATGTCTATCTTTCCACGTTTCCATCTCTCTTTCCATTTTTTCCACCTAGTCGTGTCTCTTGCCACGTTTGTGACATAATCGTCTCTCTTGCCACGTTTGTGTCCACATCCTAGAAGTCTATAATAGTATCTAATATTAGTGGAATCCAATGTAAATATAATGACCAATCTATTGCATATAATAAATGAACAATTAATTTCAACATTCCCTAAGGCCTTCTATAATGTTAATATTAATATTACTCATAAGGTACACTATCAAGCTCGAGCAAAGTAGAGTTTTCCATTGTGAAAGCCAAGAAGGTCATAACCTTATTTGAATGTATTGTAGAGTTTTCCACCACTTTTTAGGAACACCATGGCAATGAATCACACACTAATGAGAAATTGTTCCTTTCATCCTCCAATGATCCACAATGGGGACCTCATAATTCTCTATTTACTAACCCTTTGCACCATTTTCACAGTTGGATTTATGTTTTTTCTCTTCTTTACATGGTTGTCATTGTTTCTTAGGTGTAGGAATTTGAACAGGTTATCATTTGGATTCAAGATCATTCACATTCTTTTCATGGACTTCTATAAGTTTTTGTCTAATCCATCATATAGGTTTAATATTTCCCTCTGTAAATGTGTTGACCTACACATAATAGATCTAGCTAAATAATGATACACACATTTGCAGAGAGAATAGAAGAAAGAAGAAGAAGGAGAGAAAGAATGGAAAGAATTCTCATTAACCATTTCCACACTCAAAGAGTGAATAATTTACAATATATATAGGATAAATGAGTAACTAATGAACCATAGTGGTGGTCTAGATTGATCTGGACACACACCAACAGTTACAAGAGTAAACTACCACCTAGTCTAGTCTCTCAGGCAGTTACGGGAGTAAACTGCCACCTAGCGGAGTTAACTAGTCAGCTAGTCTTCAGTTAACTAACTGAACAAAGAGTAGTGAGTTGGTGATGATCCCAATGTTGCATGGCGACAAAACCAATGCAACATCTAAACTCAACTCAACTAGTCAAACTAAAGTGTCAACTGAAAGAGAATATTTTCCAGGTGGAATATTCTCCCCTAAAATATAGGAGACTGGATAATGACTAATTATGACTAATAAATAAGGAATAAACTTAGGAAAAATAAATCCTAGGTGTGTGTGAAGTAACTCCAACACCCCCCCTGAACATCACTATGGTGAAAATAAAGAATGGGTCCCGGCTATGAGGCCATGTTAGGTACCCAAATACAAAAGATACACTGAACCAAATGAGGAAAGAGGGAAAACCTCATGGGAACAAAACCCCCCCTCAAATTACAATCCATAAAATAAAAAATTATAAGGAACAAAAGGCAGTTATTAAGCAACCATGTCCTTCACTCCAACAAGACCTCGCAACTGTGAAAGTTTGTGCTCTTTGAAGATTTTGTTGAAGATGTAAATGTCTGCACAGATATGATGAAGTATAAGCATCATTGATATTTTCACACATATCCACTTTATCTTCTTGTAATGAATAATATCCAAATAAATTTTGGATGAAACTTTGAAAACCGTACGACCGTTTCCAGAAAAATGCTAAAATTTTGTTGATTTTGAAACGATCATAAATTCAGTTTCCAGACTCCGTTTTGGACGATTTGTTTTTTTAAATTGGATATTTTCCCAAGAGGAATTCAAATATCCAATTTGTTTCTGAAAATGGTTCTCATAAAATATAATAATCGAGTTGTATGTGTGCAGCTCCCTTTTTGTTTCCTGAGATGCATGCATTACGCATGGAAAAGTGTCTGCATGTGACCCCAGAGATGCATGCCATATATATTCCACATGAATTTCAAAAAACAAATCTGAAATGGAGTAGACATCATCTTCAATTAATGGAATACAAATTTTTTTAGATACTTGTGTAGAAGGCTCTTCAAACTGAGATGATTTGTCTTCTAGTGGCTTTTCTACATTCTCTATCTTGTCAACATTTTGCATGCATTCTTCCTTATTCCCAAATAAAGCCTCCAATATTCTCCATAAATCATTTGGAGTGAATTCTTGTGAGTCATCATATACTTGATGGAGAATTTCAGGAGAAATAAAATAGAGGATACATCCTATAGCCATATCCTGTCTATTGAGAAAGTCAATTTTCTCATCGACGGAATCAGGCTCTACTTACATTGCCATAGTTATTTGGTACAAGTCTCTACATCTGAGCATAAGCAGAATTTTTGGCTTCCATTCCAAATAGTTATGAGGTGTGAGAAGTATTTCTGGAGAATAATCAATCCTTATGTGTTCTTCAATCTTCAGTACCTGCAAAAAATAATTTAGTGTATCTTTTTCTTAGCAGTCCGTCAGCTCTGATACCATGTAAATGTGTTGACCTACACATAATATATCTAGATAAACAATGATACACACATTTTCACAGAGAATAGAATAAATAAGAAGAAGGAGAGAAAAATTACACACATTTTTTATTCAAAAATTACATATCCCTCTCCTATTGTTGTTATTATTAAGTCAATAAGATAATAAGAAAAATAATTTTATTAATGTCAAATGAATGACCACAAGAGTAGGTCAATGGGAAGCAAAAGTAAATATAGTATTCTATCAAAAGAAAAAAGTGAAAAACAAAGAAAGGCCAAGTAATTAGTCAACATGAATACAGAATAAATAAATTCAGAAGCAAAAACCCTGACAAGTATAAATTGCAAATGAGTTGAGAAAGAAGAATAAGGCTCCTCAACTGAGTTGTCAATCACTTCAAGGGGATAATGCATTGCCTAATAATATTGTTTGGAGACCATAATGGGCTAAAGGGACCTTGTCATGTAATCTTGGGTTGAACCCTAGATTGAAGAAGTCCATCACTCCTAACATCATGTTCTGGGGAAGAAGCTTTATATGAAAGACTTATTGCTCAAACAGAGTTGGAGAGTAGTACCTTGTGTATAATGATCCTATATTTGGGACACCCTAGAGATGGTTTATCTATTTTTTAGTTGGTCCATCCCTTGGGGTCTAGAACGATAACTCCTCAAAAGTCTCGTGGAGGCTAGTCAACCTGTTAGGGGAGGGAGAGTGAGGGTCGAGAGGAAACTGGAGGTCTTGTTGATTAGGTATATGGAGTGGTGTGGGCCTCTAGATATTGTTTGTTGTGTTAAGTAAACTGAAGATAGGGAAGAAAGAGTTGATCTTATTGGAGGTTTTTGGCCAAGTAGGTCAACGTAGGGATTAGGATCAGGATACTGTGCGTACATAACATAATGAAACAATATAAAGATTCTTGGACCATTTCTCCTACAAAACATAATCAATAAAGAATTAATTCACACAACCCAAGTTGGCTCTAAGAACACAATTATTTATTAATTGAAGTCACCTTAACATGAGTACTAGGAAAAGTTGATGTTCGAAGTGTTTCTTATGTTTCATCTGTTAGTTTCCTCTTTGGCACACTCAGGATGAAAGCAGCTTGATCACATGTTGTAGCAGTGGAAATTATTCTATAACCATTATCCCAACGTCTATGAATGCCTTCACTTGGATAGAGGAAATCAAGTTCCACAACCTACAGAGAAGCAATCACCAACATTAGCAATAAACAAATTGTTTTGAGCTGCAAATGCAATATAACCTTTTCTTCACATGCAATCTCAACATAGGTAACAATAATGTAATATAGCTAACCTGATCTAATAACCCTGCATTCCAAGACATGACTACACCCCATCGAATCCCAGCAGTTGTCATCGATGTGACATAAAATCCCTCCTTCTACTTTTTACTGATCCATTTGAAAGGAAAATAATCGTTGACTTTATAAGATTGTTGAGTATAGGGTGTTCCTTGTAAAGATTAAGATAATGAATACACATTGTCAGCAAGATTGCCTAAACTATAAAAGATAGAAGGAAGGATGCTAATTTAAATGCAAAGATCTATCATGCACACTAATGTTACTTGCAAATGATATTTAAAAATAAAAGAGAGGAAACTATCCCCCCAAAAAATCATCTCATTAATCATGAACAACATGATTAGATATTCCAAATTGTAATGCAATAACAACTCGGACTAGGATGGCTTCTAAGACAAAATAAGTTCATTAGAAAGAAGGATCTGTAACTGATTATTGAACAACTTTGAGAAAGGACTCCTCTTTGGTGCTATTGTGGTGATATTGGATAGCCCTTCTTAGTTTCCTTTATGGTTGCACCCATTATTAGGGATTTATTTCTTAAGTGCAATGTTGGGCAGTAACAAGTCACATGGCACCGCATTCACATTCATAACCTTAGAATTCCCAGATTCCTTGGTTGCCCCTAGAGCCTATTTTGGGGCACCCATAGCAGGGATCTTAGTACACAAGCATAACCCTTCTCCATCACGAGGGTATGGCAGGTAACTTCGTCCAAGGCATAACCCTTCTCCATCACGTTGTGCAAGATCTTTGCAGCCTTCTCTGTTCTACAACTCTCACAAAGACTCATAAGAAAATTATTGATGGTTGTAATATCAATAGATTACTGCTTTTTGCCCCCTTTTTTTTATGGATGATGTTGATGTTGGGGAATATTATGAACAATATGAGATATTAGGAATTTCTAGGTAGAGTACTACCAAACTTTGGTATTTTTAGTTTGTGGAATTCACCAGAGATTGTGTAAATTGTACCTAATCTCACATGTACATGTGACTATATATATAAATCCTTTTTCTTAGAAAAAAAAATGAGATTGTATTGAATGCCTATCTGTCAAAAACATTTTCAAAGATTTGTGAGAGTTTGTTAGCGCTTTCAATATGAATTTTTTGTGCACTGGTTTATTTTTTTCTTTGCCAAAACTCCTGGTAAAGGCTCCACTTTATAGCAACTCTATAGATTCATTTGCAGAAGAAGAGTCCAAAAAGGGTTAGAGTTCTTATCAATTTCGTGTTTTTTTAGGATTGTCTAACATTTTGGTTCGATTTAGAATGCGCCAAAACCCCTATGAAACTTGAACTATTATATCGAGAAGGTTGAAGTTTACATAGGATTTTGCACTAAAATAACAATTTCATCGAAGTGAGATGGCATGAATATTCTTCTAAGGTAGTTGGGGATGGCATCACCTAAAATTTCACTTGAAAAAGAAAATCTGACAAAATACCAAGGTTAGAGTTCCCATCAATTTCATGTTTTTTGGGGGATTGTTTAAAGTTTGGGGTTGAGTTAGAATGGGCCAAAACCCCTATGAAACCTAAACTATTATGATGAAAAGTTCAAATTTTATATGCTATTGCACTAAAAATACTAATTTCATTGAAGTGACAAGATGTGAATTTTCTTCTAAGGTAGTTCGGGAAGGCATCTCCTAAAAATGCACTTCAAAAAAAAAAAAAAATNNNNCCAAAAAAAAAAAAAATGACAAAATGATTTTGAGAAGAAGATTTGATAGTATTACTTTAGTCTTCTCAATTAAAGGTAAAAATCACCAATATTGGAAGGACACACAACAAATATTGATATGTTATAAACACAACACCTTTTGCTATCTATCGTGAGTTCTTGAACTTAGATAGCTTGCAAATTTACTTGGGAGAGTTTAGACTTCCTCTAAAGGTATACTTGTCTTGTCAGCAAAGACCTCAGCTTTTCAAGTTTGAAAGTACAAATGAAGTTATCAACTCATTTCAGTGAAGATTATTGTGAATCATCTGTTCTTAAAGTATTTAGGTATTTTGGTAAATGGTGAATGAGTATAAGTCATACTCTATGATGCTTTCTTCATTTGTTTGACAAGATGGTTGATGGTTCTAGTCCTTACCATTATGATGTAGATTTCTCGAGTTTTGAAAGTCCTAGAAATTTTAACCATGATTTCATTCTTGTTGTAGCAAAAATGGCACAAACGGGATGCAAACTTCTCTTATTAAGAGAACATCAAACTATGAAGATGTATAACACTATTATCATTTATATATTCTCTATAAATATATTATTCAAATTCATGACTTCCCTTGCCCTCTTTCGCAGAAATTTCAATATGATTGATAATATAGAAGGTAAGTGTAGACGCTTTGATTGATAACCTAGAAGTTAAAGTGTAGGGCCATGGGATTTCAATTGTATCAACTCAATAGAGTTACTTGGATTTGGGTTCAAGCTTTAAATTTTCTCGGATTCACTGAAAAGGTATGTTCCAGTTGTAGTGCATCTTTTTTCTGGATTCAACTAAGCAAAGAATCCACCAAAAGCTATCATGTTTTAAGCTTTAAGAACTAAAAGCATTCGTTGTTTGCTGAGGAGCCAAACCCAAAAACTTCTTGGTCAGAAACATCTATTGCATGTTGAATAATAAGACTGATTGAGAGGAGTCCAAATAGCAAATAAAGACACAGGAATGGTTGAGAGGAGTCCAAATAGCAGACAAAAACATTTGGACATGTTATAAAAAAAATTAACACTTTTGTTCAATTAAAACTTTCTAAAATTCAATATTTTTGGAAGTTTGGTTTATGTTTGTTATAATTTACTGAATACTCAAAAATGAATTTGAAACAACAAATTTAACATAAGGCCATGGAAGAAAACAAGAATTTTGAGTTTCGCAATGTAGAAGTGCTATATGTGTTGGGATTTGTAGGTTGAAGGCTATTGTATATATGTTGATGTATCAAGTCAATCCTAGTAGAAAACTTCACTGATCTATTTTTCCCGGACAAGCTTCTTTCAAACATTAACCATGAGGCCTACTATTCATATTATGCGACCTGAAAGTCCACTTCTGATATGAGTCCTTGTTGGTGGTTTAGATATTTTGTGACCTTGTTTTTAAATTTATGCCTCACAAATGCAGTTAGCAGCATGTACAAAAAGGATTTTTCTTCCCATTGATTTCCTGCGCATTACAACCATTCTACATGAATTATTATTTTGAAAAGTCTTTCAATGCTAAGATTGCATTCTGAATGCTTTTCCTTGTTGTCTGTGTTGTAATGTCTTTAGATACTTGAAATGGATATGTATAGGTACCATGGGAACTCAATTTCATATCCAGGAAGTACTTACAGAACCCAAGATGAAATATCAAGTGTCAGACAGGTACTGCAAACTATTTGAAATTTACATCTTAATGCATAAAAACATCTCTTGCTTCTAGGCTTTATAATGACACACTGAATTGAATATGAGTATATTTTGGTGGTTTGCATTGTAGGAACATGATATGATTGAAAGGGTCTATAAACTTGTGCTAGCTCATAACATAGCCACATCAGTTGAATTGAAGGTGCCAAAAGGATTCAATAGATATTATTTTTCCCCAGCATGATTTTTTGTATTTTGGCTTAAATGCTTCTGATCATATTCACCTAGTCTGCAAGGTTTGCAGTTCAATATAGGTTGTAATGATTTTTTGTAACTTGAATTTTGTATAGGATATTGAAAAGGAAGCAAAAAAAGAAGTCGATGATGCAATTTCCCTGGCGAAGGTAAATACAATGTTTGGAATATCAGGAAATTATGTTTACATTTGTCATTCTTTGTTAAAATTTTCTAGGTTAGCTCTTCATTTTAAAGACCATACATTAGCCAAAAGTTTTGACTTCAATAATTTTTCAATAATGTTTTTCATCAAGCAGGAATGTTCAGTGCCAGATTCTTGAGATCTTTTTTCTCATGTATACGAAAGGGGTTTGTGACCAAGGTATCCAATATCTTGACCTTTTTGGGTAAATCTCTTGTAGTTTCTTTTTTTTCAATCATAAACTCATCATTTAGGTGTCACTTTTTTATAATGCAGGCATTCGATGCAGATAGGAAGGAACTGAAAGTTTTATTGCCTTGATGAATGTGCTTTACATAGTCCAATGTTTTTGAGTTATAGTTGAATAACAAATAAGAAAGAAAATGTTAAGTGGAATTTATATCATTATTCATTGGTGTAAGGTGTTGTTGGGTCAATTCTTCAATGACTAGTGTTTGTAAGTGTTATTACTTCACACATGGTGGGTGTTAAATTTTCTTCTATTAGTAGGTTACTTTCAATTTACTAGATACCAATAGCATAGACAGGATCACTGAGAGAAACACAATCACAAGATTACACCAACATTTATCCTGGGAAACCCTCAAGGGGAAGAAAACCTAGCAAAACTTCCTTAATATAGATAGCCAATGCAATGCCAAGATAATGAACCAGACAATAGAGAATATCCAACACTGAGAAACACGCCTCTCTCTCTCCCTTCTTCCGACAACTGGCAACTACAGCTTCCTTCAAAAATTGTGCACTAGATGAGTGAGTTTAGTGTGTGTTCAATTGAGGCACTAGCCTCTCTTATTTATACAACTCTGGCACATGTGGAAGTGTCTCTTCAGTGGCAGGTCCGACTTCTTCTTCTAGGTGGTTATAACCACCTTTAATATATTATGGGGCCTCTTTAATATATACTGGGGCTGACTTCTTATTTAGCCTATTACTATTAAGGTTTTACCAATCCGCAAAAGGGGATTTGGTCAATTACAATGACTGACATGATAAATCCACAAAAGGGGAGTGATCTAATCAATAATAAATATATTTTATCTTTATCCAAAAAAGGGGATAAGAATATTCTTTGCAGTTACACAATATTTTAACACTCCCNAACACTCCCTCTTAACAAGAAGGATATTCTTTATCTTTTGACAGGTCACCAGATGTCAACATCAACTAGGTAGCGACATCCACTAGATAGCATCATCAACTAGGCAACATCATCAATTGGGCAACATCATCGACTGGATAACATCATCGACTGGTTAATAGGAGGCATCAATATCTTCCTCTTGGTCATCTGGCATCATGATCACTGACTAACATATCTATAAATCATCGGAAGTTTTGTTCTCTTTATCTTCATGCAGAAGATACTCTTCCTTATCTTCACATAGAGGATGTCTTATCTTCACATAGAAGATGTCCTATAAGTTTTTCCATTCCTTTTATGTTCTTCCTTCTCTTATAGTCATCTATCTCACCCATCCACTGGGAAGGACTACTACCATAGCTTCAGTCCTAGTCATCCCACATGAACTAGAGAAGCTAATATGCTAGCCCGGGCAAGACTAGACTCCCTTTCTGTGATTCACGTAGGATCACAACACAAACCTCAATAGCCAACTAACCATTCCACATGGTCAAGGTTTGTGTTCCATGCTACTCAATCCTTGGCTAGAGGAGAGTATCTTCCCTCTTCCCCTTGGAGAAACATCCACATTCCTCTCTACGAGGGTGGTCACACCCCTCTCTACGAGAGTATTCTAGCATGTCCCTAGAGTATCCAGAACTCAACACTTGGATAGAGGCCAACCTTGGAAAATTTCTCATTCCCCTTCTCTACAAAGGTCTCTTCCTTCTCTACGAAGGTCTACCTATGGGATTGCTCATTCCTTCTCTACGAAGGTCTCTTCCTTCTCTACGAAGGTCTAGCTATGGGATATAAAATAATCTCTTATGGTCCAAAATATTTCAATGGTATAATACCATGCTACCCATTTGTTGGGCTCCATCCATCTACTAGATAGCTTTCATCTTGATCAAAATATATGGGCACCATCCATCTGCTTTTCTAAATGCATCAAATCACGATCCTTCATTTCGAACTTGGAGACATGGCTCCCTCTTACACCAAGCTAATAGATTCTAGTCATCATCCTTGAAGTTTTCTTCTGTAATATCCTAGGTTCCTTCTTGAGTTCAAATATTTCTTTCTTTCTATCGTCATACTAGATCAACCTGCTCCCTCAGCATCTATAAGAGTGGTAGTGGAGCAACTTGTAGTTACTTGCATCTCATCCACTATATCTGAGTATCCATCTTGAATATTTTTGTTCTGCATCTTTAGGAGCCTCCTGCTCCTATATGAATATCGAATATTGGCTGGTCTTCATTGACTGTCACCATATCATACATCCTTGTCATGTTGTCTAACTTCTTCAATTCACGGCATAAGTTCTTTCTTCCAAGACTTGTAAACTTACTTACAATATTCTTTCTTTGTCACTCTCATGAGTGATCATACATGAAATAAATATTTTATCTCTTTCTTCATCCTCTTCTTTGATACTTCCTTCATAAGTTTTCATAGACACTGAAGTAAAACAAGTTTAATCAGCATTCTCACAAAAATCTAACTTGTAATGATAAAGTATTGAGGTAAACAAGATACTAGAAATGAACATGAATACTTGTCTTTTGTTTTTGTGTGGGGAGGCTCCACGGACTCCACCATTTGCTATATTTCTTCAAATCAACTATCTTCAACTTAAAGTGCACAATCCTTAATTTCTGCTAAAGCTTTCTTTGAGGGAGGAGATTCCTCTTCCTCTACCACATGTGCTTGATGTTTTCTTTTCCATTTTCCTTGAGGATAGTCATAGGAAAAGTGTCCCAACTTTTGATAGTTGTAGCATCTGATCTTTGAAACATCTCTCTTCTTATCTAGAACTCTTATAGAGTTAGCTTCTTTATTGTTCCTCTTGAAGGAACTTCTTTTGTTCTTTTGAACTGTAAGATCTTCCTCTTCGTCAACAATTAATCTCTTCTATTGGTCTGCAAGTCTAGATTCTTCGTGTGTGCAATCTCCCCATAACTTATGAAACTTGGGTAACTTGCTTCTTGCACACATTCCTTTTACAAAGGGAATCCAAAATGTTGGAAACCCATTTAGGGTTGTGGCTACAAGCTCCTTGTCACTAATGACAATAGCTGCAAGCTGATCTCTGATCCGAGAAACTCTCATAAGGTAGGATGTGACAGATTCTAAATTTTCCATCTTCATATTACAAAGCTGATTTATTAAGCTAAGATTCCAGCTGATGTCTTTGCTTTCATATAACCTGATGAGTGCTTCATACATTTGCCTTTCTTTCTACTGAATCTGACATGATTCTCTTCGCTTTCTCTTCATTCCTTATGCTTGGTCTATTGCTCTTCTTCATCTAGTTTTGGTACACCTACTGTAACATGTTCTAGGAGATCATGCTCGTCTAGAATCATCTGCAACCTATGCTTCCAAGATATGAAGTTTATAGATCCTTCCAACCTGTCTTATACCCTCATGATGGTAGCCATTGTTTCTTGCAGTAGAAACCCTAGCCCTTCGGGCTATAGAAATAATTAAAAAATCAAATTTCTTGGATCTAAAAACGGAACTCACCAAAATATGCACTGGATTGAGGCGAGTATGCTGGTACAGTCAGATTTCTGAAAATCCAAATTTTACCCCTTCAAACATGATTTGCGGATTTTTGGACTGGTGCTTCTGGTTTTCTGGTACTTCTGGTACTCTGGTACTTCTGGTACTTCTGGTAATTTGTGAAAACTAGGGTTTCACTTTCCGAGATATCTAGCCACTGAAAATGTGTGCTGAAGATGCCAAAATGTTCCTTAAGGTAGGGCACACCTTTCTAGATGGATTTGGGGATGAAAACCTTCTTCAATAAAAATCCCTAATTTTCATGTATGGCAACAGTGACGTTTTTCTTTTTCCTGTGAAAGATGCTCTCTTCAGCTTAGCTCTGATACCATGTTAAAGTTTTTGCTATTATTAGGTTACTTTCAATTTACTAGATAACAATACCATAGACATGATCACTGAGAGAAACACAATCACAAGAGTACACCAACATTTATCCTGGGAAACCCTCAAGAGGAAGAAAACCCAGTAAAACTTCCTTAATATAGATAGCCAATGCAATGCCAAGATAATGAACCAGACAACAGAGAATATCCAACACTGAGAAACACACCTCTCTCTCTTCCTTCTTCCAGCAACCGACAACTACAACTTCCTTCAAAACTTCCGCACTAGATGAGTGAGTTGAGTGTGTGTTCAAATGACGTGTTGGCCTCTCTTATTTATACAATTGTGGCACGTGTGGAAGTGTCTCTTCACTGGCAGGGTCAACTTCTTCTTCTGGGTGGTTATAACCACCTTTAATATATTCTAGGGCCTCTTTAATATATATTGGGGCTGACTTCTTATTTATCCTATTACAATTAGGGTTTGACCAATCCGAAAAAGGGGATTTGGTCAATTACAATGACTGACATGATCAATCCACAAAAGGGGATTGATCTAATCAATAATAAATATAATTTATCTTTATCCACAAAAGGGGATAAGAATATTCTTTGCAGTTACACAATATTTTAACAGTGGGAAGTTCAATGGGATCGTGTGAGGGTTCAAGGATGGCATCATGACGTTATGGGTAGCTATTTCCTTCTAGAATTGATTCAGTCATAGAAAGAAAAATGTTGATTAATCAACTCCATACATAATATTGGAGTGGGAATCAACTTCATTTTGACATTCCTTCCAACTAGTAGGCAATCCAAATCCATTTCAGTTCTTTTCTTTGATTTTTCTAGAAAAATGATCAAATTAGCCTTCTTCATATTATGGATCAAACCTGATTCACTATCTACCTGTCATTTTTTAATTGAAAATGTTGAATATTAAACCTCGTTCACTATCTACTTGTCATTTTTTATTGAAAATACTAAATATGTTCAAATGGACATTTGTTTGAATGGCCACTCATACTTGTGAAGTTTATTTTTGACCTTTATGTTTGATGAGAGCTATGATTAAGAGTTGGTTGATTGTAGAACTATTCCATCTATGATGGAGTTTGTGAACTTCTATCAATTATACAAGTTGGGAGGTTGGGTGCATTTCAAAGGAAAAGATTGACAGAACTAATTTCCTTTTTCATCACTACTGAAGTTGAGGAAGGCAGGGAAATATGCCCTAACTTGGAACTCAAAAGATGAATCGTTTTTAAGGAATTGTCAAAAAAAAAAATTTATTACCACCCATATTTGTGAATGCTATTTTTCACCCTTATGTTTGATGAGAGCTATGGTTGAGAGTAGGCTAGTTGGTAGTACTTTTCCATACATGCTTGACTTTGTGAAGTTCTCTTGATTATGCAAGTTCGGAGGTTGACTGCATTTCTCAAGCAAAGTTTGACAGAACTAATAGCCATTTTCCTCGCTGTTGAAGTTTAGGAAGGCAGAGAAATATACCTTTTAACTTGGAACCAAAAGGATCAACCTTCTTGAAGGAATTGTTAAAGATTGAAGTTAATGTGCATTTTAAAAAATATGGCATTCGTTGTATAGTCTAATTTTTTTCTTCTCAAGGACAAGAATTAGATTGAATTATCTATTTTTTTTTTCTTTTCAAGGAGAATTAATAGATTGAATTATATCATGGGCTTTTTATAGTACAAATTTAGATGAAAGTTTGTCTTAAAACATAGCCATGCCAATTTTCCTTTATAACGTTTGATTGTGAATTGGAAAATCTCGGGGCTCAAATCAAGCTTTATGCATATTATATACCCACATTCTCACTATGTCTTGGAAGGTATACATGGCAAAGTCATCGATGGACTTGTGGAATCAAATTTTGGCTAAAAAACCATGTTCAAGGGGAATCTAATTCATAAAATCCAATTAGCCAATGCATTTGGTCCCATCCACATGAAATGGCTTCTTACGGAGGCAACAAAATGATACAAACTAGATTTGAACTTGGTTGGGGCGACTACAACTTCTCTTAACAACCTATTTACCCCTTTCACTATGCTCTGAACTTTGAGTAGCATGATCTCTATAGTGTTGGAAAAATACCTGCCAAAAAGTACATTACAGAGGAAACCTTTGGGTGGAAAATGAATAAGATTAATGCCTTCCATATACAAAGTTCTAGTTAAAAATTTGGTAGCAAAAAATATGAAAAAATGTAGATTTCAATACTACCACTGAGAGAAATAGAGATCAAACGTCATTGACAATTTAAATTATTAAAAACCTACAAGTCTTGAGCAATTTTAGGCCAAAAATACTTCGATGTGATCGCAAATATTGGAAATCTCTAGGACTTTGAATGAAGAAAACAAATAGGTGATAGGGGTGAATTATTTTGAAAGATTCATGAGGTGGCTCACTCCCTAGATTGATCCACCAAAACAACAAAATAATTGTGTAACAACCTACCTTTTGGAGTGTTAATGTTTTGCAAGATTTTGAGAAAGTTAATATCGCTATTGAATAAAACAAATTGAATTCCCCCCAACCTAGATTGAAATTTTTTAATCAAGGACCAAGATCAAGCATGAATCTGGTGATGAAGCTTTAGATAGGCAGAGAAGCATGCAATGATTGTATAGAAGCTTGAAAGTATTTTGTGTTGTAAGAGCACTGATTATGCACAAAAAACACATAGATGATAATGTGGAAGGGTATGGAAATGATTCAATGAAGACTTTTACAATGACAAGGGTTTAAAACCAACAAACTCCAATTGAAGACATATCCTTTCTTAAAATCAAAATGTCAACATTGTAAATAACAAAGCAATATTGGTGCCAATGGAGTAGAACTCTATTCATTCCAATTGAAATCACTTGCCATTCATTTCCTTAATTCAATTGAAACAACGAGATATGTGTTAACTTACCCCAATCTGCATACAAGACTACAAATTCAAGATTTGAACTTAAACCTAAATTGTTCATGATGTCTCCAATCATTTCTCAATGATTTTAAAGCTCCCAAATAATTCCAAATTCAATAGGAACATGTTCTAACAATGATGTAGAAGATGAACCCTATTCTTATGAAATGATAATTTGAGCCAATGGGGAGACAAGTTTCTTCTATCAAAGACAAAGCACAAATGAGGTTGTTAAAACTCTATTTTCCTCAATCTCTAGGAATGGTTTAGCTGGAGTATACAAAATGAATTTCTTGAGAGGTTGACCATGAGTGATAGTCATATCTCCTTATCTACAACTATTGTAAGAATCAACTATTTCCAACAAAGATCTACCAAGGATCAAAGGACAATCACCGAGTCTAGATTTTGTCTGTAGCACCATGAAGTCTCGAGGGTGCTCCCATGAGTCTATTGAGACCATAGTTTCCTCCAACATCCCTTATGTCTTAACAGTATATCAGTTAGCCATCTGGAGAGCAGTAAGGGTTTGCCTTCATAGCTTTTGGAGCTTTAGTTTTTCCATGGTTTCTTTAGTAATGACATTGATGGCTGCTCCTAGGTTAATCAAAGTGTTTTATATTAGCCTATCATCTGATTGATTATGTGGATGTCTACTACAGAGATGCCTGGATCAGAATATTTGGGAGTAAGAACTTTCCCCAACATAAGATCAGCAAGTCGATCTATGACATGGATGGTTTGTGGATATTTCCTCTTCCTCCTTGTTTCTTTAGGCATAGATCTCTAACATCCTTACTATCGATAGGAACATATTGGATCAAAGGAATTTTGACACATAAGTTATGAATTTTTCCTAAGAAGTCAAAATCTGGCTAAGGGATTGTCTCACTCTGTTCCAATCTTTTTGGAAAAGGTGTATTGTATTTTGGTTTGTTTTGTTCTTGTTAAGAAGAAAATTGTTGTAGCTAATCTTGACAATACCCCCTTTACCATCGGAAGTTAGTCCTCCTCCTTAACCAACCTTGCCTAAGACGGATGATATATATTTAAATATCGATATGGCTAGTATCTTAGCAAAGGTTAATGTACTTGTTCCTCTCAGTATTGATATTGTATTTTTTTTTTAAATACCTACAACACCGTCACTATTGCAACGTCTTGGAGTGTCTCTCCCATACCAACCACATCAGATATGATACCTCTTAACATCTCTCTTGCCACCTCCAAGACGTCTCTCTTGCCACCTCCAAGAGTGTCTCTCCCATAGAAACCACGTCGGAGATGATACCTCTTAACGTCACTCTTGCCACCTCCAAGATGTCTCTCTTTCCACCTCCAAGAGTGTCTCTCCCATAGCAACCACATCAGAGATGATACCTCTTGCCACCTCCAAGACGTCACTCTTTCCACATCCCAGACATCTCTCTTTTCATGTCCAGGACGTCTCTCTTGCCACATCCAAGAAGTCTCTCTTTCCATGTCCAAAACGTCAGTCTTGACACATCCAAGACGTCTCTCTTGTCATGTACAAGACATCGCAATATAGATGAAATCTATGTTGTCAGAAAATAGACGTCATGTGAAACGACGTTTGAGGGGGTCCACTATTTTTCATTCTCCCGACAATATAAAGTGGCAATTGTGTCGAACGTGCTATCGAAATTTGGCCGAAATGTACTAGTGTACCTTCTTAAGAGTCTTACCAAAATGGCATCCAAAGTTCAGGATAAGCCTCAGAAATCTAGCAACAGTCTATTTCATCACGGGATGATCAAATTGATAGTTTTAGTAGAGCTCAATAGAAGGAACAAGAATTGGGATTATCTCCTATTTTGGGGAGAATTTGGGCAAGAAGTTAAGCCCAAGAAAGGAGTAACTCCCTCACAGGAATTAACTTCCCCAAAAAATAGTAAAAGAAAGAGAAGAGCATTGTCTCCTATAACAACTTCCACCAAATCTTCTCCATCAAAATCATAGAAAAAAAAAAAGGAAGTTACAATTTGGGAAGAATGCATAGGATCAAGGGAAAACTATAGTGAAAAATTTCCTAAATCTTCTATATTCAGATTCTGATTCAGAGCTATTAGCTATAGAAATTTAAACAGATCCATCAGTCGTAGAAATGGAAACACTTGAAGAAGTTGGAACACCATCAAAGAAGAAGGTTAGAAAAAAACCTAAGGTCTAGAAACTGAAAGAAGAAGTTGCTAAGTTAAATCTGCTAAAGAGACATATGAAAAGAGAGAATGAAACCCTTAGAAAGTCATGTCTCAAAATTGGTTTTGCATTGGATCAGTTGGCCATCAAATATGAAACTATAAAGCAAAAGAATCAAAAACTCCTCAAGAAAAATAATGGACTGCAAGACATCAATAAAGTGTTGAAGTTTAAGCTTTCTCACAAGAAGCTAAAACCCAAAGCTCACCTCAGGCTTGATACTCTAGCTAAAGTTGCCCTTGATTTCAAATGAAGTGGTTATAATAAATGAAGCAGGGTCAATCGGAAACTCAACCATTTTTTACTATGTTCAGGAGAAGTTACAGGTTTCGCCAGCTAAGAACAGTTTCAAAATCCATAATAAGATGTCGAAAATCATTCTCAGAAAATCAACAGCTAATTACACTCTGTTTTGGCCTCATTAGTTTCCAAAAATTATGTTATCAACAGAAAACACAGAGACCTCCTTATATCAAGGCAAACAGGTTCCTCAATAATCTCAAAGTCTTCTAGAATGATTTTTCAATTATGACTCGTCCTCAATATGTTGTTTTCAAGTTCAGATCGAATTATATTTGGTTTTTGAAGAAAGTCAAAGTATAGCCCTCTTTCTTGGGATTTTGTTTTATTTTCCCTAGTTTGATGATCATAGTCAACAGGAAGTTATTACTCTTTTTACCCTTTCAGTGGGAAAAATCGAGTGTATTGTAATGAACTCAAGATAGATGACGTTAGTGCTAGAAGTTACCCTTAGACTACTATAGGGTCAAGCCTAGCACATATTTAGTTATTGCAATGATTTTATAAATAAGGATGTGTTTAGGGTTTTGAAAGAAGGTGGATCAGGTAGATGGAAAGAGAAACAATAAGAGAAATAGGCTAAATGCAGATCAGTAAAAACACCATTGGGCATGGAGTCAAGTAAACACCATGTTGATCAGAGGCAATCAAATTGTATATCAGATAAGATGTTTATATGAAAATGGGTAGAAGAATATGGAATAAAAAAAAAGTATAACACCCATGAAACCAAGATTCTCTGTGTCAAATGGATGAATCGATGCTTGAAACAAAAAACACAAATAATAGGCCATCACGGAAAAATATTTACCGCTCAGGAATCTATCATCCATGAGCAGCCATTGATTCTTCGTTCAAGTAAGACGAAAAACAGAATGTAAAACAAGGAAGATGGAAAAATAGTGTTTAGACAAGAGAAATCATGATCTGATAAAACAAATTTCATAGATCTCCAATGTCAGGAGCGATCATGGAAATACAATTCCCTCAAGCTTACAATAACTCAGACTGGATGCTATTTCATCAATATCTTCTCTGGCCTTACCCTCTCGGGCCTCTCTCCCTTTACATGATCATGTTCATCTAATATATAGAAATTACATAAGTTACATACATTTATTGTCAACCTGATCATTAGGGACAGATTATAACTAACTCCTAGAATCCCTCAGGGTGAACTTCTACCTTATCCACTTATAGTCAATAGTTTCAACAGAAAACCCTAATTTCTAGGTACCCAGATCTACACTAGAATAGGTCTATAACAAACAAGTTCCACTTAGAAAATTGGTTGTCCTTTCCTCTGATCCTCAATGATTGTTATGATTTCTATCTTGACTCAACAAGTGAATAGGTCAAATAAATAGTTGGTCCAATAGTTGTCTTCCAAATAGAGCATACCTTGCAGATTGCTTCTAACATATTCCTTCCAATTAGATATTTTCTCAGGCATGTCATGTGTCTCAAACAACTGGAGTTCGTTGAAGCTTATCCCCTAGATATGGAAACTGATGACCACATGTCTATCTGTCTGTTGGTTATCTACCTGGAAAAAGGATGCTTTGTCATGTGCTAAACTTGCTTTCTATTTTGCATAAGTTTCATTTTTTTATTCTTCCTCCATATGCAGTGGAGCCAACCTATGTGTTTCCCTTTTCTTTAGAAATATCCACAACCTTTATTTGGATATTAATTGTAGGTAAGGATTGTGATCTTGAAGCAATA
>CBVK0101053660.1:0-10066 GCA_900067695.1 Picea abies
AAAGAAGAAGAATTGGTGGACATAGCCCCAGGGTGGGGGTGAACCACATAAATACTATGTTATTTTTCTCTGTGTGATGTTCTAATGTGTTTATGTGTTATGTACTAAGTTCATGATACAAATAGATAGATAGACTTGTTATTCTTTGTGATTATGATGAATCTGGATTTTATATCTGATGGAGGTAAATGTGCTTAGTGCTTAAATATGCTAAATTTGATCCATTTCTTTATGCTAAGTGCTTAAATAGATTAGATCAGGGTGAATGTTGCGATGCTCTGTTTTGTTTGTGAAGTAGACATTGGTTAAATACTAACAAACTGACGATGCTGAGTGCTCTATTAAGTATTATAATCACAGATCCATGTCCTAGCTAAGGTTGCAGACACCTGAGTCCTGCAACCACCCTTGCCTCTACCTCGAGTGAGACTTCATCTTCTTCGCAAGTGTTGCCGAAAGGGCTGGTAGTTAGGGTTTTGTTGGTGTGCTGTTGTAGCATTGAACCCTGGGTCTGCCCCGAAAGGGCTGGTAGTTAGGGTTTTGTTGGTGTGCTGTTGTAGCATTGAACCCTGGGTCTGCCCCAGTTCCAACACTCGCCACAATCAGAATGACCTTTGATAGATAGGAACAAAATGTGTAGTCCTCAAATATAACTTTACAATGGGCTATTGTGCACCTAAAATGGAGATCGTATTAAAAAGTTATGACCTCAGGAAGTTGATGTACTAACTTACCCAAATAGGGCCCACATGACTTTTGGTGCTTCATCTCCTTAGGTTATGTTATTTGGATGTCTATGGTTTTTGACATTCCTATTTATTGTAAAAAGGCCTTCAGAGCCTCATTGATGTCTATGGTTTTTGACATTCCTATTTATTGTAAAAAGGCCTTCAGAGCCTCATTGTAATCATCTTCTTGTGAATGAGTGCAACCAACACATCTCTTCTCAGAGATAAGACACCACCATTCTAGCAAGCTTGTTTCCGCTGCATTTTATAGTTTTAGCTTGTTTCCTTATTGAATAGAAACCAATATTACTGTATATATGTTATTATGTGTTAAACATATTTTGATAATAATCTTTATTCATTTCGTTATGAAAATATATTTCGGATCACTTTCTCATATTTTATAAAACCCACATACTTTAGCAGTACAAAGAACTTATTTTCATACTCTACCATCGTCATGCTTCCCAGCCTAAGTTCAAAGAAATCCTGCATTTTATTTTTATATAAGTTCTCTGAAAGGTACTCCTTCTGAAAATATTTCTTTAATTTCTTTCAAGTGATCCTGCTCTCATTTACGTGCTCAACTTGCTTGAGTTGATCCCACCGGATAACAACTTTTCCATGTAGATGGTAAGTTGTAATTCTGGCTTCTAGATTTGATGGGTAGTTATGGAATTTAAAATACCTCCTCAGTCTGAGAAACCATGCTCCAACATCATCTTCCCTTCCTCTTTCACCATCAAAGGATGGTGGCTTAAGCTTCCTCATCTCTCCTTGCAAAATATCTAATTCATGTCTTCATATTTGGTGCCTAACAAGAGACACCTCTAGACTACTTATGGAATCTTCATATGCATAAAATTTCCTTGTTGAGTAAGGAGGTGAGTGATTTCTATGAATTATGCTAGCACTTATTGAATAACCATCTCTTTTGTAGTTATCTCTTCTTTCATGATATCTTCCATCTTTCTTCTGTTTGAGTTTGATACATTCTTGGTTTACCTTTGCAACTGATTTAAGCTTTGCATCACTTGAGAATTTATCTGATTTTGTTCTATCATCAGTCTCTCATTGTATTATTTGTAGCTCTGTACTTCTATTCTCAGGCTTCTCATAGTCTCTATCAATATTTCTTGCTCCCCTCTGCCCTTGTGTCTGTTGGATTCTGTCTTTACATTACCAACACTGATATTTTATCCTTTGGCCTATTTATCATGACTGTAAGCTCCCTCTCCTTCTTCCATTTCTTCAATATGAATTATTATACTGAACTGATATTTTTATACCTCCTAATTCTGCAAAATGTGCAAGCAACCATTTTGTTAGAACTATCTATATTATAAAAATATTGACAAACAATGCTAGAGGTCATTTTTCTGCTCAATTCATGAAGAAATATATTATCATTCTCCAAATTATAAAAATTAAATGTCATTATCCTCTTTATCATATTTCCAATGACTGTATTCTTTCCCCAATCTGATATCTGAGCTGAAAGTTATGGCTTCCCCAAAACATGTCACTTTCACCTTTTTTTTGTTTTGTAACAAGATCTTGTCGAATTATTTCACATCCCCATTAAATTGGTACATAATTCGAATTATTCACAAGAGATTCCTTCAATCCACTTTCTTTGTGACCATGTCTCTAAACCATGGGATTATCCACTCTAAGCGACATTCCTTAGTGCGTTTCTCTTTATTCTTCCACACAAGACCTCATTCAAAAAAGTGTTCACGGGCTTGTTTACTTCCAGGCCTTTCATGCCTCTAATCAAACCCTTCACCTTAGCATGAGACCGGTGCTGGAAACATGTCCTATGGACTTTGACCTTCAACTATTCTCCCTTTTCAATGTCCCAACCTTCCCAAATTAAACTTCACTGAAGTACTTATATTATCTCCACTAGCAGATCAAATGGTTTAGATTTAATCTCTCGTTGACTAGATGGTGTCGTCTCATCTGGAGGCTTCAATGAGATCAATCATCACAACTTAATCCCATGTTAGGATGGACGATCCTTAATTAATTCAGGACTTTGATTCTCTGGGACTCTGAGATATTACAACTCTCAAGGCGTTCAACTCCTCGAGAGTTTTACCTATCAAAGTGGTCGTAAATTGATGATGACTGCTTACCATTAGTTAAAACCTATGGTTACACTATCCTTCCACTAGTTAATACAATAAATATGACTTAACAAGATGGAAATTCCTTATTAACTTTGGGACTTCGACACATCAGGACTCTGGGATATCACAAATCCCAAGTTGTTAAACTCCCCCAATGTTATACCTGTTGAAGTGGTCATAAAGTATAAGTGACTAGTGGTTTTTATTTCACATTATAGCTTACTTTGGCCTCCCACTTCTTGATCGAATGGTCAAGAAGGATCATACCAGATCTTGATCTACAGTTGTTGAGAATTCGACTCTCCAGGACTCTGGGATATTACAACTCTCCATTTGTTCAACTCCACTGGAGCTATACCTACCGAAGTACTTACACCATCCTTCCACTGCCTGATCTAATGGTTGGGAAAAGTCTGAAAGGAATCTTAGATCGATGGTCTGCATGAATTCATGACTTTATCCTTTGGAACTTTCTCTAGTAGAGATGTTGGACATTTTCGAAGGACAAAATCCCAGAGATGACATGGCATGTTGATGTCAGCTATGGTGACATGAACCCTTGGTATGTGTGACGCATGCCACCCAAAAATGGAAAAGATGAGGTCCAAACGACACTAAATCATGTGGAATGTATCCCCACATGAAACCCTTTCTACGTGGCATAAGACACATCATCAACCAAGAGAACGGTCCACATTCCTCCACTCTATATCTAATGACATGTGTGATTTCATGACTATGAATTTACACTTCATGGATTTATCACTTCATGGCTTCGACACTTCAAGGATTTCCCCAGTCTCCAGTAATCGTCGAAGTGGCGAAGTTTCAAAGTCCCAAAACTTCACTATCCTTCCACTCCAGATCTACGACTCACATTACTCCTGAACTTCCTATCATATCAGACAATCAATGGGAATTCACGACTTTGGCCTTCGAGATTTCATGATTTTGCCTTGTCTCCAATAATCTCCAAAGAGGCGAAGTTCCGGAGTTTTCCATCTCCTCCTTGGCTTCGATCAATGACTAACAATCGCCCAATTTGATCTGACAGTTGTGACTTAATCTCTCCTAGCCTCTAGTTTCACCTCTATCTAACAATCCTTGTTCACCTGACGTCCGATATAAAAATTTAGAATTCCCTGATTCAATGGTTTTGATCACTCCCAAATTCAAAAGGGAAATGTCACGATTCCATGATCCTTTACAAAGGATCTCTATCTACATGATACTCTATCTTTTGCACGATATCTACAATGGTATCTCTGTTGATCTTTAAGATCTCAATGACACATTCATTCTTGAGGAAAATACCATAATATTGCATCGAATAGTTTCAGCCCATACCGGTATTTTGTTTCAACCATGAGCTCTGATACCATTCTGTAACATACCCAACCAGTGACAAGATGGGCACGTGACTTCAAAACTCACTTATGAACTAATTTCAAATTCTAACAAATTTTTAATTAATAAAGATGCATGAAATATTCATATGCAGAGATCAAGATTCATGCTACAGTATAAATAAATTTTAAACATGCCATGCATAGTAATAAGCAGCAATCAGACACATAAAAAATGCACATCTCAGAGATGTTAATCAATACATAGAAGAAATAAATGTATAAGTAGAGAAACACATGATAGATAACACTTATCTTTAATGAAATTAATCACCAAATGGCTGCAGAACAAGGACGTTCCACCCAACCGTAGATATTGTTGTTCCAAGTCTCAACAACAATGTCACCCCCGAGCCATGGCTATGAATCCATAAGGATAGTTCCAGAGTGTCACTCATCTTCCCAAACGAGTCAAAACTCAAGCTCTCATAGGACTCTCATCACTCACAACCATCCCAATTACACCATCTCTCTTCTACCTAGCCTGCACAACCCAAGAGAATGGACCCCCTTCTCTTCCACACAGTTCCTTAGGTTTTCCACCTCCTTCCAGTGCTCCAGTGTATGGCCAAGAATATCCATGCTAGGACTCTCAGGATTCACAATTGTGGGTAAAAATTAACACATGCCAATGCATATTGGGCATGAAGGAATTAATTCATGGCTAGAATACACCAACAATCATTACTTCCAACAAAACCATGGATCCTCTCCACAAATCATTTTTCTTTCCTAAGCCAAGAAAAAAATGAATGAGGAATGAAGAGTGGGTGTAAGAAAAAATGGAGAGAGAACAAAATGAACAGTGTGAACAATGAACAATGAACAATGAGTGTGTGAGTGAGTGAGTGAACCCACAAACAGACCAAAAATGGGTTTATGTATTTCCAGGAATTAAAGAACCACATGGCCTTACCCCAAGAAGCTCATGTAACTGATATTATCCATTAAAACAAAAATGGGTAAATAAAAATATAAAATAAACACTTAGCCCCTTAAGCCCCATCTCTTGTGGAATCAATCCCCCTATAACTCTTGTCCCGGTCCGTCTAGCAGCCGATGATGTATTTATTATTAATAATGATCAAAACATTGCATTTCCTAGGCACATAAGCCTCTTTTAATTGTTTGGGCACTTTGTCCTTTCATAAATTCACAAAATACATTATTTAATATGGGGCTCTAAACTAGGGTATTTCGTTACATTGATCCTAAAGTAGTGGACAAATTTCATTTAATGAAAAGTAAGCTTGAAATATAATGGTTGTTTTAGCTAGCCACTAGAACCAAAATAAGGATCAATGAGGTTGTCAAAGGTTGTCTAGTAGATTTTAATGGAGTGAATACAAAGGATAATTTGAATATCATACTATTAGGATCTTGTGATATTCTAATTGGAATGAACTGGTTGGCCAAACATCATACTATCCTACATTTCCATAACACGACATTTACATTTCTTGATGAAGAAAGAAAGAAGATCACTATGCAAGGAATTCCAAGATCCATTTATATACTGGATATTTCATCCATACAATTAAATATATGCTTCAGGAATGGATGTCAATTGTATGCATCTCATGTGGATTAAGAGAATACCAAAGAGCCAAGTCTTGAATATTTTTCAATATTGCAAGAGTTTGAGTATTTATTCAAAGAAATACCAGGATTCTCACCGAAGAGGGATATATATGATTCTCTATTGATTTAGTAACTAGAGATACCCTAGTATGAAATACTCCTTACAGGATGAGAACTCCAGAATTAAAATAATTACAAATGAAGTTAGAACAATTGTTGAAGAAAGGGTACATGTTCCCAAGTGTTTCACCTTGGGGAGCACTGGTGCACTTTGTGAAAAATAAATATGGAACATTGAGGCTATGTATTCACTTTAGATAGTTAAATAAATCCATTGTGAAGAAAAAATACACTCTACCTAGAATTGATGACCTCTTAGATCAACTAAGAGGAGAAAATATATTTTCAAAGATAGACTTGAGATTAAGATATTACCAAGTGAGAATCAAGGAAGGAGACAATAGTAAGATAGCTTTTAGAACTAGGTATGGGAATTATGAATTTGTAGTGGTGCCATTTTAAGTGACCAATGCACCATTTCTATATATGTGCTTAATGAATAACATATTCAGAAACCATTGGACAAGTATGTGATTGTGTTCTTGGATGACATATCTATTCCAAGTTAGAGGAGGATCATGAACAAAACTTGAAAATGGTATTGCAAGTGATAATGGAGCATCAGTTTTATGCCAAGATGATAAAGTGATATTTTTACCAAGAGAATATCCATTACTTGGGGCACATTGATCTGTAAACTATCGTGGATATTCCACTAGATAGTTCATCACAACAGATCTAATAAAATACTAAAATCTTTATTGATAATGTTAATTTTCTTTAGATCTTAGATCTTTAATTACTGGTTTTCAACTTAAAATGTATGAAATAGTTGAACTTTCAAAAATAGAGAAAATAAATAAACACTCGCACACCATCCAAAAATAAACATAAGATATAACTTGGGAAACCCAATACAGGTGAAAACATGTTGGAATTATTGTCAATGATGTCAAAGGATTAATGTTGTCATTAATTTCATATTACATATTTACAAATACACACAACATTTTCAATATTGATTTCTATATAGGTTTACAAGTATATTAAAAAAATGGCTGCACGTGAAAAAATAAAAAATTAAATTGTGGTTTCAAACCCATGGGTTTGGAATCCCATGTTATTTTTCCATGTACTTTTCCATGGTATTTGGAAAAGTGAAATAAAAAAAAGGGAATTAATTATTTAATTAATGGGTTTCATGTCTTTTTGAATTAAATTATCCCTTCATGAAGCTTTATGATAAAGTATAAAAAGATAAAGTGTGTGGGTGAAAAATGTAATAACATTTGAACAAGCAAATGAGAAAAGATTGAATATCATTCCAAAAGGATAGAGTTGCAAAACTAGTTTCAGGTCAACTTGGTGTTTCTATGATAACATACTTTTGGTATGTTGTAGACCATGAAATTTTGAGGAGACGAAGGAGAGACCTATAGGTACATGTGGTTAAATTTTCATATGTTATTTCTTTGTAGCTTCTGAGATATTCTCAGTGTAATTTAGAGTTCTTGAATGCTCATGAAATCAGTTTCAAATAGGTCAGTTTGGAATTTTCGCTATAACTTGTTTTCTGGGACATTTCATACTATGAAATTTTGAGGGTAGGGAGGATAGATCTATATATACATGTGGTCCAAATTTAAGACATTGGTTTTCTACACATTTTTAGATATTCCCTGTGGAAGTTAGGGTTCTTGGATGCTCCTGGAATCGATTTGAAACATGCTAGTTTATAATTTTTTTTATAACATAATTTTAAATATGATTTAGACCATGATATTTTGAGGAGATGGAGATGTGATATATGGGTACATGTGATTAAAATTTCAGATGTTTATTTGATACACTTTCTGATATATTCCCTGTGGAATTTAGGGTTTCAAAATAGTCCTGAAATTAGTTTCAAACAGATCAGTTTGACATTTTCTCTATAACTTCCTTTCTGGGACTTTTTAGACTCTAAAATTTTCATGGATCTCAGGAGACATACAAAAGTATGTCAAATAAAAATTTTAGAATTTTCTTCTCTATACATTTTGAGATATACCCTTTGGAATTTAGGGTTTCTAAATGGTCCTAAAATTAATTTCAAACATGTCAACTTGGAATTTTCTCTATAACTCTTTTTCGGGACCTTTGAGATTGAGAAATTTTCAGGGACTTAAGGAGACATACCAAGGTACCTCATGAAAAAATTTCATCATCATATTTGAAAAAATGGATATGTGGCATGTTGTACAAGTTTTTTCTTAGGAAGAGGCCAAAAAAAACAAGCTTTGAGAAAGTTACCATAAATTTCATTTGGAAATTCGCATTTTGGTCAGACCTAGTGAAGGAATAAGTAGAAATCAAAATCAATGAAGGTAATGTGAATTTACTCATCTTTTTAATATGTCATATGTACTAAAGAATAAATTGTAACTTGAAGGTTGTTTTCACTCAAACAAATAGATCGGTTTCTTTTGCTAAGTTTGTGCTTGGCGGTGGGGATTGGTGTCTCTAGTAGATTGATGTCTGCATATATATATAAGAGTAGGCTGGCTCATACTAGTGGGTATTTGTGTCTCTAGTAGGTTGGTGCCTACAAATATTTGTAACATTAGTTTGGTTCCTACAAAGAATTATAAAGAGATGTTTTGTGGTTTTCTCCTGAAAGAGTTTCCATGTAAATCTTGTGTTCGATGTTTTGCAATTAATAGATCTCATATGTGATTATTTTCCTATGGTTGATGAATAGGTCATTTTAAGTGTGTGCTCGACAATTGGTATCATAGAAGGTTACTTTGCAAATAGTCTAACCATTGGAAGGTATATCTAGGGAGCATCCATGGTCAATCAAGAAGGTTTCTCCACAAACAAGGCTCTATTGTTTGATGAAGCAAACTATGCCTTTTAGAGCATACGGATGTGAACCTATTTAATGGATCTTGGTTTTGATACTTGGAAATCTGTTGTGATTGTTTATAAAGCTCTTCCATCTCCACCAATGGATCATGATGGAAAACATACTAGTGAAAATAATGCAAAATCCATGAATTCCATCTTGTGTGGCTTTTAAAAAGTAGAGTTTCTCAAGGTAATGCATTGCGAATCAACAAAGGAAATTTGGGAAAAACATCAAAACATATATGAAGGAAATGACAAGGTTAAGAAAGAAAATATACAAAATCATAGAAGACAGTTTGAGGGTCTTAAAATGAAATATGAAGAAAATTTTGCAAACTATCTCCTTCAGGTGGATGAAATTGTCAACACCATTAGAGGACTAGGTGAAAAGGTTGAAGAACCAATGATTGTGAAAAAGGTGCTAAGGTCACTTCCATTAATATTTGATGCCAAAATTTTCGCTGTTGAAGAAATGAAGGATCTTAATTCATTAAAAATGGATGCATTACATGGGATTATCATGGCATATGAATGTAGATTTCAACCTTGTACAACTATTTACTACAAACAAATTTTCAATTAAAGAATAAAAAATATACAATGGAATATAAACTTACACATATTTTTCCCCTCGAAACCTAAACCGGGAAAACCAACATATTCTATATTCATTCACTTCTTACATTGTTGACAATACAATATACATATAGGATACCATATAATATAAAAAACTAATCCAATAACTCGTATTAGTAAAAAACCATAATTCTTTAACTGGAAATAGAAAACCATCGACGAAAACCATGTGCCGAAAAACTGCCCAACAACGGGTGCAAAAAACCACCAAAAATGTTTTTAGGGGGGGCACTAGCCCCTCTCCCCTGTGATCCCCTAGATAGGGGGCTCTTCCACCCTTTGAACCCCCGGGAAAGGGGGCGCTACACCCCCCTCTTACCCTCCTGCACATCGGACACAACGTAGACACTAGTTCTAACCATGCAAAGAATATAACACATACCCAACATTCTCCCACTTGTTGATTTCTTTGCATATAGGGGGATACAAGGTTACATAGTCAACAATCCAAGGCAAAAATTCCGATATATCCTATACACCAAGAGAACTTCTCAATTCTCACAGGTTTTGTTAATGAATTTGCAACATTCTTCAAAGTTTCCACCTTCATCAGAAACACCTTGTTTTCTTCAACCATGTCTCTCAAAAAGTGATATTAAACATCAATATGATTTGTCTTTGAATGATAAGT